>JBAMJV010005052.1:110000-146595 GCA_037951105.1 Echinarachnius parma | reverse complement strand
CTCGCCTTTGAAGACGTTAACGACCAGGGTAGTTGCGTTCTCAGCAGTGTTGCCATAGTACCAGTACACTAGCGCGTCTGCCAAGCTTGTCTGACATGGAAGATCGACGGTGGCACCGACTGGCACTGATACCTGTGTAAGGTAGTGGTGCTCACCTCAAAGGCCAAGGGAGGCTCGATATAGCAGCACTGCAGAAAAATATGGCTTACGGTAAAAATAAGTTGTCTAATGAAATTAAATTGTCCAAATTGTGAACTTTTTATGCTGTTTTTTTTTTCACACAAAAAAAAGAACCATGGCGCAGCGAGGACTATTCCAGTGTGGTCATCAGCTAGGGGGACCTTTCATTTTCATGAGGAGGCAAAGGGAAGATATCAGGTGCTTCTTCCCCCCCTTTTCACATGTGGGGTTGGGGGGGGGGGGGGGGAGAGGGAGCACGTGGGCATTCTACCTACAAACAGCTACACCCTGAAAAGAGAAGCACCACAGTAATAATTGTAATATTCTAGAATGAAAATTTACTTAGTTGTGGCAAATTAATTATTCTGAAGGATACATAAAATATATTTGTTCTCATTTTCATTTTGATAGGCAAACATTTGTTTATATACAAAAAAGGTGTTGATTTAAGAGGTATTTTCAGTTTCTTTTCACTGAATTTGGAGCAAAAGAAAATTATTGTCATAACACCAGTAATAGTTTGAAAACAGCCTACATTCTGCATGGAAGAAGATTACATTCATAACGAGAGACAGGGGCGTCGATCCGTGTTTGGCGATTGGGGGGGCGAAATTTGAAATTTTTTTCCAGAGTGACCACTGAGAGAGCTAAAAGCCCCACATTGGGCATGCCCGAAAGTTTTATTATGCGCTCATTGAAAGTGTCTTGATGGCTCGAAGACCTGACTTTGGGGAGCACCCATATTTCTTGGGGACAATAATGGGGGTCCAGGGGGCGAGCCCCCGGAAGCTTTTAGATTTCAGACATTTGCAACTTCTATCATGGGTGTTAAAATTGTATAAAATAGTGAACCTACTCGTAACGTATTTTTAAAGGGCATAGCGGGGAAAAGATTGAGCATTGCAATGAGATGGATCCACGTGATCCTATAGAGCCATCGATACAGTCTAGGGCATTGGGCCTCCCATGAAACTAAGCAAGGGCGTCAACCACTTCTCAAAAGTGAGGAAGGGGGGAGACATTGTGAGGAAGCGAAGCGAGCCGAGCGGGGGAGGGTGTGGGAGGGGGGTGTCCCCCTCCCACAGAAGGGAGCTTTGTCTATTTTTGGGCGTGAAATTGTGCAATTTGGTGCACACCTGAGACAGGAAATTTTACGTAATATGAAGTATATAAGTATGGAACCAAACATACATAATGACAAAGGGGAGGGGGACAATACTCCTCCACTTTCAAATGTGGGGGGACATGATATTCCAATTTGATTTTCGTTCAGCGCATATGGACCGAATTGACTGAAAGATATATTTCAGATTATATGTTATTTTCTGTGACGGTGTGCTATCTATAGATGAGGGTTTAATAAACTTCGTTTGAGAGTGTGCGTTTTAAGAAATTACACTGCCCAACACATTTCGAAAGGTGAGTTCCCGCAACCAAAATGAAACTTGCAATATGAGAAACTGTAATGAGCGCGAAGCGCGCGGCAAAAAAGGAGATTTACAGTCCTTTTCAAACTAAAAAAACGGCTATTTTGAAGAATTAATTATTGATAAATGTGTCTTTCCCCTCTTTAGGCATTATATCACTCGATTTGTTTCTTCCTCATTTTCGGAATTATTGCGAAATGATATGTTCGCCCCCCCCCTCCCCCCCCAATATTTTCAATTGGGGGGCGACCGCCCCCCCTGCCCTGCCCCCCCCCCCCCCCCCCCCCCCCAGGATCGAGCTACCCATTATGTGCACTATTGCATCGATTCAATAAAACATGTACGTTGAAAAAATATGTGTGGGTGTAAACAATAATGATTATGCTCGCGTACAATATGGTGCATTCGTGAAAGGTCATGTGGACACGTTTAATTATGTATGTTGATTAGTTGTAAATGTATAGCATTTACTGGGGAAATCACCCAACACTTACTTAAAATTGCGAAGGTTCTGAACCAGAATAAGCCACACAAAGAGCGTGTATGTATCATTCTGCTTCAGAACATCCACAATGGCAGGCCGAAAAGAAATTGCCTTTGTTATTGAGTGACACGGATGAATTACGCACTGCAAATAGCCTCGCCTATAGAGTACAGAAGCCATGACGTCATAAAAACACTTTTTTTTAATTTTCAAATTTGGACTTCATTATCAGACAAGAGCATAACAATTAATATCCAAATACCGAAAATCAAAGGAACTAGGTTACGTATTGGCTGAGATATGCCCATGGGCAATCAGTGTTATAGTGCCACTGGTTCATAAATTTATGAATCAGTGCACTTATAACACTGATTGCCCATTGACAAACAAATCATTCGGATGGGCATATCTCAGCCAATACGTAACCTATTCCTTTGATTTTCGGTATTTGGACATTATTTGTTATGCTCTTTCTGAAAATGAAGTCCAAATTTAAAATTTCTTTAAAAAAAATTGTATGACATCATTTATGACATCACTTATTATGTTGTCAATTTCTAGGAACGATATTAAATAATAGTGATACGCCACTTTCTTCCGAATTATTCATGCCTATATTTCCCCTGATTAAAAAAGAATAATACTAAACGTATGATTTCATTTTCCAGGGTTTATATTTTGTTTGCATCCGATGAGACGAAAATTCGGTTCTGTATATAGGAAGCATCGACATCGATGGTGGCGATAGAGCAAAGTCCAATGTCAAGTTTGTTTATTTTTGCCATCGAGGTTCAATGAAAAAAAAGTCGCCATTCATGACAACAATGAGAAAATATTATTAGGACATTTTGTAACATTAGTTCTGTATAGCGAAAAGAATGTTCTGTTTACATGTTGGTAATAGCCATGATTACTTCAAAGAGCGACCACACAACGCAAAATGCTGAGCCGTATGCAGTTTTACCGATTAAAATATTTTTTCAACAGCTGCTGCAGATTTGGAAACTATACAATTTTCTACTTCTTGTCAATGTAGACTCAATACTCGATTATTGATAAACATGACCATTGACCTCATCATATCACGTAGTTTAAATAAGTACGGTTATGAAAAGTGAAACAAATTATTAATCATCATGTAAGTTCACGAGGTTTGCAGCATATTGTATACATTCAGTGTAATTGTCATGCCGTATACCCGTATTTTGCCGGTAAGTATTAGGCCTACTAAATGGGAGTAACATTTCAGATCACTCGTTATGTGTTTCACGAACACACATGATTCAAATTTTCAAAACATGATATGGGCGAAAACGAAATAAAAAAAGCAATATTTTGGGTAAAGGGTGGGGTCCGAGGCGTGGGGTAGGGGGGGAGGGGGGGGGGGGGTAGGCCTACTTGTGAATATTGGCAATACGAGTATGTGCCGCTTCGGTCACAAGTTACCCAAAAAAAGGGCAGATCGCCGCCCCGCCCCATCACCGCTTTTTAAGGGTCTCATTTCATAAAAAGGGCTGCTCCTAAGGGTCTCATTTTCACAAAAAATGGGCCGCTCTTAAGGGTCTCATTTTCATAGAAAAGGCCGCTCTATACGGGCGATAACCGCTCCTTATATAGTCACATTTTCATGAAGAAACAAGAAAAGGCCGCTCTTTAGAGGTCGGCCTCGATTTTTCTTTGCCGACGGACTCACCCCCCCCCCCCCCCCAAACAAAAGTATTTGCCTTTTTGATCTCCTCTTAAAGTCCAAAAAACATGACGTTGCCAAAATGTAAAAGCGGGTTTGTCCGAATATGACGTTTTAGCCCGAATTATTTATTTATATTTTGTGGCACATATTTCTTGTACGCAAGAATACAAACCCACATCTTCTATCACCTAACACACTTTCTAACATGAATACACAAGTGTCCTCAATTTAAATATGTATGCATTATTTATAGCTAGCACATACTACAGCTTTCAGGGGGCGGATCTAGCTTCTTGCTAAGGGGGGGGGGGGGGCGGTTTGAACCCAATGACGATGCGAAGAGCATCGTCCACGAGCCGCAAAGCGGCGAATTTTTTCTGCAATAATTGAACCCCCGTAAGTGATTTTTGTTAACTTGTTTTCACTTATAAGCCGCGAATCGGCAAATTTTTTTGCTATTAAAAAATCCCCCGTAAGTGATTTTTGTTCACTTTTTTCACTGATAGCCGCGAAGCGGCGATTTTTTTTTGCTATTTTGAACCCCCGTAAGTGATTTTTTGTCACTTTTTTCACTGATACATTTTCACTTGGCAGCCCAAGGGGGGGGGGGGGGGGGGGTTTAAAACCCCCTAAAACCCCCCCCAGCCCCCCCGTAGATCCGCGCCTGGCTTTGGTCAAACATGATTCTAGTAATACAAACTTGCAAATTATCATTAAAAAAGAAGGCGCCCTCCAGACACCTCAAGTTTCAACCATTTAAACAAAAATCAACAAAATGTGAATGTAATGTTTGGTTAATATTCAATAGAAAGAACATCAAAAACAATTTTAAAGAGTACACTTGAGTATTGGTACTTCCAGAAATGCCCCTTGACACTACATTGGTTGGTTTTAATTCCATTTGAAAGTTCCTTATATAAAACATGTAAAATGAGAATCATTCTCTTTCAAATGCTATCATAGTTGATAAATTTGATTTCAAGATATTTCATTTATAAGTCTACTGGCCGGGGGACATTTTGACTTTTTAGAAAAATACCAAAAATGCTTGTAGACTACTTTGAAAAAAATCTAAATAGGTTTTTTAATAGTTGTTGATGATATCTCTATTGAATCATTATTTTAACAGAACATGCACAATTTTGTATGAAAAAATGGCTAAAACCAATGAGTTTTTAGAGAGCGCCCTCTCGAGTTGTAACGGCTCTTTAAAAAAAATTATAACAGGCTTTTTACTTAGTCGTTTGTAAGTATACCTTTCGAGCATGGTGGAGTTAGAAATATTAGTTTGAAACGTAATGATGCAGGTTTTGGTTACTAAAGTTATGTTTGACCAATAACTATCCCTTTAAAAATATGTTGGTAGATTTTCAGAAATGTGTAGCATTTAAAGATAAAATTATGTATTTTGAAATTATTGAATAAAGGTTGGCCCCTTATGTATTCCAATCTGATAATTCAGCCGTTTCTGAACCAATTTTGATCAAATAAAGTTGATTCTGTCATTGAAATTGTGTACTCTATCAAATTTCACTGTTTTTCATTACCTCACAAATTATTTCTTGAAGCGCCCTCTATACCAAAACTGAACTATCCCTATAATTGACGCATTCGAACACTCAGCATGCACAAGCATGCATACACACATGCACAAACAGATAATTATGAGGGACACACCAATACAAAGAGAACATTGTCAACATACACACACACACACACACACAAACAGACAGACAGTAGACACAGACACACACACCCACACGCATACATGTAAGCACCGACAATCGAGGACCCCCCAAAAGTACAGCGGAACCTCTTTATAACGGGCTCTGTAATAACAAGGTACCTGATAAAGGGAGGTGATTTCACAGGTCCAGGTTCTATGTATTTTATCATTTCTAAGCAATGTTACAAAAACATGTGATATCACGAGGTAAATTCAAAGTTCCCAACATGCTCGTTATAACGAGGTTTCACTGTTCTATGCAAACGTGGACTGTGTGTTTGATATTTACTGCCGAACCGAGGACTGCTGCTATGCCAATCGAGGACAAATGCAGTGTGTATGAAAGTCAATAGCGCATCCGTGGACGAATGGAGTGCATGTTATTTTTCTGGATTTTTGATGAACACGCATATGAATTAAATTAGCATCCATTTGCACTACACAGGCAAACATGAATGGTCCAGTTAGAGGTGTGTTTTAATTGGGTTTGATAGTAGGGTGTCCAATGCCTGTCCTTGGTTGGGGGTGTTTACAACCTCACACACACACACACACACCAAAATATTGAAAATTAAGAAGGATATATAATCTTCGTATTTAGAAAGTTTTAATGAAGCACTGTTCTTCCATCACAAAAAAATAACAGACTGAAAACTTTTCTACATATTTGTTTGTTTACAACTTATATCATATCATGTCTTGGGTCAAGTTGCAGTCAACATGTAAATGTGCTTGAATGCATTGTTGTGGTAGAGAATATGTTGCACTGAGTGTAGCAAAAAGGTAATACTGACTATTATGTTTATATAACTAACTAATGCTTGAAGATTAGTTTAATATTTATGGCAGTTGTGGGATATGATTTAACAGAGACATTTATTTGAGCCTTTATTGTCAGTACAAGTCAGTACAAGTATATGTAAAGTGCACATCGGGAAACAAAAGATCACTTACATGTTTGTATAAGAAAATACAATCAGCCATGCAAGTGACAACACAGGCAATACCCTTAGCTTGATAATGATGTCCATAGTGAATGGCTCCATGGCCAATTTTGTGCGAAGTCGTGGGAGATAGCCTCTTTTCAAGAGTAACAAAGAGCAGCAAAAATTACGAAACTACCCTCAAGAAGAAGGGAATTATGATATCTTTAAATAAACCGAAGGCATGTATATTATATGTCATTGACGCCTATTACTTGGAGTCTACATTTAGAGACAATAAATTCAAAACTTTGTACAATTATTTCACATCAGATATCTCGATATTTATACGAACATCATCTCAAACATTGAAACGAGGTTAGCATTTGACTTGGGGTGTCTAGAAGTCTGGGGAGATCTTCTTCCTGTTCTTGAAGTCGACGCTGCCGGCAGACATGAACTGCAGAAGAGAAGAGAACAGAAAAATGGATACACTGTATTAGAAGTCACATTATATCAGGGTAGGAAATATATGGGGGCTGAGGACGATTTTGCCCCCTAAATTCAGTAGGTAGCCCCTTAAAATTGCAATCAATTCAATTCAATTCAATGGACCTAAGGTGCTCGTTATAATGAAGTTTTAACTGTACCAGCTTCCAAAGAGTTACAGTAAACTCTCTATTCAAAAGGGTCATTATTCATAACATTGACTAAATATGACATATGGCATATACTTGAGAGCCTACAATTCATACAGGGTCGCTATTCATAGAATGATAGCAGGGTTACTATTCATGAAACAATCAAAGGCTTGGGATCATCTAGATGTAAATAAAAAATGTTTTGCTGAAATATTGATTAAATAGAGAGATCAGCAACAACTATTTTAAAACCGCTTTTGAATTTTTTTTGAAAAAGTATAAGCATTTTTTTCAATTTAAAAAAAAAATCATCGAATATTTCTGGGCCCCAGATTTATTACGATCAGATATATTTATTGATATATCGGCCATTTCTGAACCAATTTTGATCCAATAAAGTTTATTCTGCCATTAAAATTGTATGCTATTTCAAATTTTACACTCAGTTTTTCATTATCTTTTTTTATTTTTTTTATTTTGTGCAATGCCCTCTATACCAAAACTAAACTACCCCTCAAAACCATTTTTTGTTGTTAGCATGTTAACTATGAAAATAAATTACTGAATTACTCATCAATCCTCTATTTAATGTATGTACTCTAGTAATCTTTCAAGATAATTCCTGACTTGCCTCATTGCCTGTATGCACTAGCCACTACCATGAATAATATTGAGAAGTAAAAGAATCTCACCTTGATGTTCTCGTTGGGCTTGATGTTCTGCCATGGGTATGGGTTCGTCTTCCTCCTCCATCTACATGCACATGGAAATAGACACAATATCAATTATACGAACGCATTCATGTAAAAATTACATTGCTAGATGAAAGACACAATATCAATTATAAGAATGGATTCATGTAAAAATTAGATTACTGGATCATTAAATGTTCATAGTACTGTAACGCGCCACGGCGCGTATATTTAATAAGCCTGTAATTAAGACTAGCAACACTTACATTATCGTGATAGTTTGATTGTGAACTTGAACCTTAATTGGCTCGAAATGGAAGATTAACAAGAGTGGATTAATTTACATATACCAGGTAAAGTTATAGATTAGTAGCGTTGACATTGTTACTGATTGGATATGATTCTTGTGATGATGACTTGGACAATTAGTGTCGTATAACTAGCATTGTTGTTGTTTTAATGCATTCCGAACTGCAAGTCAGTTGCTTTAGCTAAGCGCTGCGTTGTACGACGCACAGCACAGTATTTGCATAGGCTAACCTTGGATTTGAAGCTTTCTGAAATTGTTCCTTAAATTCCTCTTCATTGTCATATGTTATGCAAATGTTATATATTGGATAGTTTAGAATGATATTTGTTACACAGTATGTGATAGTTCAGATACTATACTCTGTTGCTAAAGGATAGAATTTAGCATGTTTATTATCGTAGTTCATTTTAGCGACTCCAAAACACACGATATGCAAATTATGCATTAAAGCTCATTTGCATACGAGCGTCTTCCGGAGCCAGTAATTGATTAGAAATTGTCTTTATTTGTAGTTTGCTGCTAATTAAATGTAAAGCATGAATTCAATGATAGCTTATATGATAGATAATTGACATGTTAAGAAGGCTTGATAAATGAATAGATGCATTATGTATTTATATGTCTTAGAAATAAGGGATTTTATAAGGAATTTGTGCATGATTATTTATTGGAAACGGACTCGGTTAGCGAGCGGCGCGCGTATGCGTTTAGTGGAATGTACACGGATCAATTGTGTTTGCTAGTTGTGGATTTTGATTGAATTATAACTCTTTGGATGAGTTATGTGCTTGGAAATATGGCTTGTATGATAGCCAGGGAAATATTGAATTATATGGTGAAGTTGATATGTGGATAAGTGATGTAGTCTTTTGAATAATTGGATATATTCGGCAATAAAACGAGCCGGTTTGGTATCTTTCCACTACGCGCGCACGCATTCTCGCATCGTAGGTTGCTTTCCTCTTAGTCCGCATAAGGTGCTTATATAGAAGTGCATTTGTTGGATCGAGCTTTTTGGCCGCGAGGCCATACACGAGAGCTCCTCCAGGTCGCGAGGCCTACACGTAGCTCTCAGCTCAAACACTCGCAAAACCTCTCCTTTTGGAGCTTGCGAAACTTAGTAATTACTCTAGTCCCACATCCAAAAAGTATATAAGTATTGCTAGTTAATAGATATAAAGTCACGAAAGAACGCGACTATAATTATAAGTATTGCTAGATAATTGATATAAAGTCGCGAAAGAACGTGACTATAAAAGTATAAGTATTGCTAGTTAATTGATATAAAGTCGCGAAAGAACGTGACTATAAAAGTATAAGTATTGCTAGTTCATTGATATAAAGTCACGAAAGAACGTGACTATAAAAGTATAAGTATTGCTTAGTTTTCCCTTGTTAAATGTAAGTCACGAGATAGCGTACATGTTATAAATATAAGTCACGATAGTGTGTAGATACATGTACTTCATCATTTGATCAATTATAGTATACCAGTGGCGATAGGGACTTGTAATTATATTTGAATAAATATTGTTTTTATATTCTTTTTGTTGCAAACTAAAATCTTTGTCTACAAACCTTGTGTTTTTATTATTGTCTTACATTATAATAAAAACAATCAACAACTCACCACTCTCGCATGACGCCATATATTTTGGCTAAACGAACCCACGCATAATTAATTACCCGTCTTTGTCTCTAGAAGCTAACATCTTTTGTGCAATTGCTATACCGCTCGGCTTTGCAAATGGCTTCTGGGGACATCGACAATGGCCCCGCCCCCATCACAAGTCAGGAAACTGACGAAGTTGGGGATAGTATTAGCGGAGGCGATTACAAATTTGGTGTCAGAAGTGGGATACATGCGATGAGTATGAGAAATAAGAAAAGTAAAATGGACAAAGACACGAAAGGTCACAAATCAGCAGAGATCGAAGATTCAGCTGATGAAACACAAAGTGAATTTTCAAACGCCACAAAAACTAGCTCGCAAAGTTCTAAATCAAAGAAAGTAGGACTTCAGACACGCTTGCTAGTTCAATTGACAAAACTTGTTGATCGAATGATGCAGAAAACGCGTAGGCACAGACACGTTAATTCTAGGGAAACCACAGAAGAACTATCCGATATTTCTTCTATGTCAGGAAGCGAGGTAGTACAAAGATTCTTGGACAACGAACACATGCCGCACAGCCAACAAATTGTCCCGAAACAGGAATCAAACGAATTCCGCCCCGAAACGAAATCGGCTGTACATAATGGAAGTCCAATCTTCCATAAACAAACTCCCGTGCCTAACGAAAGCACAAGCTTTCACAAACAAAGTCCCGTTCCCAAAGAAGGCACAAGTTTCCGTGAACATGACAAAGAAACACGCCCCGTACGACATAATCGTCCTACAGTCATAATGCCAGACAAATATGACGGAAAATCAGATTGGACAGATTATATCTCCCACTTTGAATCGTGTCGAGTTTTAAATGCTTGGGCCGACGATCAAGCAGTACAAGTCCTAGCCGCTAGCCTTCGAGGTCCCGCACTTAGGTTGTTAAATGAACAAAAGAACACAAAATGGACCTACGAGGAAATGAAAATGGAATTGGCATTACGATTCTCTTCTGCCAAACAATCGGAAGCGTATTTGTTAGAACTCAGAAATTGTAAGAGACGACAAAATGAGTCTCTTCGTGAACTAGGTCGTAACATTCGAGAACTAACCGATAAGGCATACCCGAACTTTGATTCAAGTAGCATCGATAGGTTAGCAAAGATTCACTTCATTGATGCTATTCACAGTTCAGAAATACGTGCCGGTATACTACATGCAAGAGCAGCCTCTCTTGATGAAGTTATTCAAGCCGCAATAACCACAGAAACTTTCCTCCAAACTGAAGCACAACGAGTAGGATGGAAGCGAACCACCTACAACCGAATGGTAGAATCTAACTCTCCCACACCAACTGATCCTCTAAACGTCACGAAAGAAATCCTAAGTGCTGTTGAGGAAGCAGTTGAGCGGAACATGAACCGTAGAGTTCTCCAACGTCCGTCCCATGATCAAAACACTGTGGTATGCTTCTATTGCGGTAAACAAGGACACTTAGGGGAAAATTGCCGGAATAAACATGTAGACTCAAACCCATGTTTCAACGGTCGACATCGTATCCCAGACCCCGAAACATGGAGACGCCGAGAAAAGTCTGTTGATAGATGGTCACCCCAACGATCTATGGGGCGATCAAATTATGAATAAGTCATATTTAACCGTCGTATTGATCCTAGTTTGATAGTAATGTTTTCACATTAAGTGATAGTTCTCGAACATGACTTGAATTATTGTGATTCGAACAATAAACTTGTTAGGGCTCACGTCATTAGTTAAAAACGTACGTTGAATGCTTAGCAATTTAATTGCGAAATGACTTCATCAATTGTTTGGAAGGTCATGCCGGACAATTCTGTCTGCCAGGCCTCATTGGTGAACTCTAAGGTTAACGAGCGCACACAATTATTGACGTACCCTAACACTTTGGAAGAATTTTAGAGTTTAACGTGCTATTTAATTGGAGTATAAATTGTCGCAAGTTTGAAACGGTCAGGAACAGTGATAACTTTCCGAGGCAAGGTAAAAACCTTTGCTGTTGTCACATACCTGAAAAACTATTAAGTCGATACTGTACTTATATGGTCACGATAGACACGTTAGAACCGACAGTGAACAAATCCCTGAACCCTGTCGACAATTCGGTGACAACACCGAATACAAGTTAGGCGATACCAACGAACTTGATGAAATAGTAGTTAATTATATTGAAGCTGTGAGTAGGAATATATTGCCTTCGGAACTTATGTTTTATCATTCATGACAATCGGTCTTGTTTGAACGTTATGTTAAGGACAGTTAAAATGTTAACCGTCATGGATCCCTTTTCCGACAGTAATTAGTTAATGATCGGAATTGATGAACTATTAAGTGTTATTACCCGGGCGTAAGATAGGATGTTTTGAATAAAGGTCCCTTAAGTTAGCTACTTAGGGATAAGAACTTCTAAACTTAGGCGGGTAGGAATGAAGGCACCATTGTCCTTCATTCTAATACTCGGTGCGCGAGTGTAAAGTCGCACATGAGGGGAGGAAGGCACCTCTTTACTTGAGGCTATAGTAGTATAAGTACAAGCCCAATGTAGAGCATATCGGATATGGCTCTGGAAATATGTCCTCTCACTGAAACTATGAACGAAACTTATACCACGTTCTAGTAATCAAGATAAAATAAGATTACTTCACCAAGTTCGTTGAAACATGTTCCCTAACACCCCGTAACCCACCCCTTCAAAGAGACACGAATTACGTCCAAACATGCGATATCCCGTGCGATATAAACTGGACGAAATCTTCTTGGTGGTACAACTTAGTTTCATCTCAGAAACTACACGTATCACAACCTCGAGAAGAGACAGCGAAACTTAACCTGAAACTCGGCTAATCTCTACGACGGAGATAAGAGACTGTTCGCATCGAAGATTACACATGATGGTGAAGTAACAGTTGGTCAACAATCCTGACGAGGAGCAGATCAACGCGTCGCAGAACTGTTACTATGGCGGAGAAGACTTGGATAAATTATGCGCTTGATAACCTACAAGCAAGAACAGAACTTTTAACAAAGATTTTGCAATGAATGAATGATATGATATAAATGTTTTCACAAATGTTTTCTCTCTTTCACTCTACCTATTTCTTCTATCTTCAGACTATCTACTATTCCATTTTCTCACTCTCTTCCTCTCTTCATTCTCTATTTTAGTATTTGCATTTGACATTATTGTAACGCCACTGAGTAGATGTAAGATTATTGTTATTTACATTTAGAATGTACATTTTGAGTGATGACATAAATTGATTACAAAATTATTAAGTTTGTTCTTATGATTACCAAAAGAACATCGAATTTATACATTTGGAAGAAAGACGGATGTTTTAAGTTGCAATTATAGAATGATGATGAGTGTGGTTGATGATGATGGTGGCGCCAACACAACTATCCCTGTCCCGAATGTAATTTAGGTGATTCTCTGTGAGTGGGCAAAATAAGACAACCATCATAACTTCCAAATGTCGAACTGAAATATTATATTAGAAGCGTTTTTTTAATTGTCTTGTAAATAAACACTTTTATATTTGCGATTAAGAGCAAGTATGAGAACTTTAATTAGGTTCATCACTCGAAATATAAGTGTTGCACTCGAAATACGAGGACGTATTTTATGGGGAGGAGGGCTGTGTAACGCGCCACGGCGCGTATATTTAATAAGCCTGTAATTAAGACTAGCAACACTTACATTATCGTGATAGTTTGATTGTGAACTTGAACCTTAATTGGCTCGAAATGGAAGATTAACAAGAGTGGATTAATTTACATATACCAGGTAAAGTTATAGATTAGTAGCGTTGACATTGTTACTGATTGGATATGATTCTTGTGATGATGACTTGGACAATTAGTGTCGTATAACTAGCATTGTTGTTGTTTTAATGCATTCCGAACTGCAAGTCAGTTGCTTTAGCTAAGCGCTGCGTTGTACGACGCACAGCACAGTATTTGCATAGGCTAACCTTGGATTTGAAGCTTTCTGAAATTGTTCCTTAAATTCCTCTTCATTGTCATATGTTATGCAAATGTTATATATTGGATAGTTTAGAATGATATTTGTTACACAGTATGTGATAGTTCAGATACTATACTCTGTTGCTAAAGGATAGAATTTAGCATGTTTATTATCGTAGTTCATTTTAGCGACTCCAAAACACACGATATGCAAATTATGCATTAAAGCTCATTTGCATACGAGCGTCTTCCGGAGCCAGTAATTGATTAGAAATTGTCTTTATTTGTAGTTTGCTGCTAATTAAATGTAAAGCATGAATTCAATGATAGCTTATATGATAGATAATTGACATGTTAAGAAGGCTTGATAAATGAATAGATGCATTATGTATTTATATGTCTTAGAAATAAGGGATTTTATAAGGAATTTGTGCATGATTATTTATTGGAAACGGACTCGGTTAGCGAGCGGCGCGCGTATGCGTTTAGTGGAATGTACACGGTTCAATTGTGTTTGCTAGTTGTGGATTTTGATTGAATTATAACTCTTTGGATGAGTTATGTGCTTGGAAATATGGCTTGTATGATAGCCAGGGAAATATTGAATTATATGGTGAAGTTGATATGTGGATAAGTGATGTAGTCTTTTGAATAATTGGATATATTCGGCAATAAAACGAGCCGGTTTGGTATCTTTCCACTACGCGCGCACGCATTCTCGCATCGTAGGTTGCTTTCCTCTTAGTCCGCATAAGGTGCTTATATAGAAGTGCATTTGTTGGATCGAGCTTTTTGGCCGCGAGGCCATACACGAGAGCTCCTCCAGGTCGCGAGGCCTACACGTAGCTCTCAGCTCAAACACTCGCAAAACCTCTCCTTTTGGAGCTTGCGAAACTTAGTAATTACTCTAGTCCCACATCCAAAAAGTATATAAGTATTGCTAGTTAATAGATATAAAGTCACGAAAGAACGCGACTATAATTATAAGTATTGCTAGATAATTGATATAAAGTCGCGAAAGAACGTGACTATAAAAGTATAAGTATTGCTAGTTAATTGATATAAAGTCGCGAAAGAACGTGACTATAAAAGTATAAGTATTGCTAGTTCATTGATATAAAGTCACGAAAGAACGTGACTATAAAAGTATAAGTATTGCTTAGTTTTCCCTTGTTAAATGTAAGTCACGAGATAGCGTACATGTTATAAATATAAGTCACGATAGTGTGTAGATACATGTACTTCATCATTTGATCAATTATAGTATACCAGTGGCGATAGGGACTTGTAATTATATTTGAATAAATATTGTTTTTATATTCTTTTTGTTGCAAACTAAAATCTTTGTCTACAAACCTTGTGTTTTTATTATTGTCTTACATTATAATAAAAACAATCAACAACTCACCACTCTCGCATGACGCCATATATTTTGGCTAAACGAACCCACGCATAATTAATTACCCGTCTTTGTCTCTAGAAGCTAACATCTTTTGTGCAATTGCTATACCGCTCGGCTTTGCAAATGGCTTCTGGGGACATCGACAATGGCCCCGCCCCCATCACAAGTCAGGAAACTGACGAAGTTGGGGATAGTATTAGCGGAGGCGATTACAGTACCAACAAGTCAACACGATTTAAGGAGTGTTGCATGAACATCAACAAATTATGCATTTCTTGTGTGCAAAAATTATTGAATTCAAACAGAAGAACAGTCTCAAAATATACAGGAAAATCAATAGTTTGGCATTGAATGTTAGGGTACAAAATATGAAAACTATGTTTTATTGCCACATATCACCTCATTAGATTAAGACTTTATTAAATCAGTATTTCTTGTAGGCAGAACCGCAGAAGAGAAATGTATTATTGTAATTCTTAAAGAAGTCCTTTGGCAGGCAAGCATTCAGAGTTCTTACAAAGAATACCCCCACAAAGGAGATAAATTCAAATTTCAAAGTAAAGCAGTTTTACTACAGGTCTACAGTCAACCTTGCGCAAGTTAAAACTAGCCCAAGTTGAATATATTGGCTTAGTCAATGAACTGTTTTGGTTCACTCGTTCTCGCTTTCTTTTGTTGTTTTTTCACCTAAAGAAGTCAAAATTTGCCCAAATTGAAACTTTTCCTGTACACATGGATTTGACAAATATACAAGATTGATGGCATTTTTTTTTTCAATGTCAACACAGCAATGCAGTCACTTACGTTGCATCTGGGTTTTTGGTTGCTAGCCTGCCAACATAGTAAGCTGCCCAGGCTGCTCCAACTCCGACTGAAATGAACAATGGAATCAACTGGGGGAATAGAGGGAGAGAAACACATAGAAATGGCTACCATTATTCATATAATACACTGACGACTCATTTTAAAGAACACATGCAAAACAGACCTAGAGCTCTGATTATAAGAATGTACAAAAAACAAGGTAATTTTGCGGGTCTGTGCACTTTATATCCTTTTTTTAAACTATGATATAACAAGGTAACCCAAGGTTACTTGGGTTAGGGTCTTTGTCACCCCTGCAAGTCAAGGGGCTTACTGTATAGGTCTTTGTTATACAAATTTCTACTGTATTATTCATGATTAAAAGTTGTTCAAATGCCAATATTTGGTTTTGGCAGGGTAGGAAATATACGGGGGCCGAGGGCGATTTTGCCCCCTAATTTTCAAAATAGCCCCGTGAAATCAGTAGGTAGCCCCTACATTTACTGTAGGTAGGGTATTATGTGAACAATTTCTGGAAATCCATCAGATTGGAAAAGTAGCCCCCTTAAATAAAAAATTAATTCCAGCATTGGGTTTTGGGGTCATTCCAAACAAATGACTACTAAGCTCAAGCCCATGCTATGACTACAGCAGTGCTCGAAATTAGCATAGGCCAGCTGGCCCGGGGCCACTCAAAATTAGCTCTGGGCAACCAAATTTAACAGAAATTGCTCTGTTTTTCTTTGTATGGGGCCACCAGATTTAGGTTCCGGGCCACTCAAAGTTGAACAATCTTATTTTTACTTGCCCGACTGGGCCACAAGGCAAAAAGGTTAATTTCGAGCATTGATTAGTCTACAGTCTACAGTGTAGGCATAATGCCAGCCATCAGGACAAATTTTTACTTTGGTTATTTCTCATTTAAAGTTTGAATTTCTTGCTTGGTCTTGGAAATGATTAAACTGGAGAAAATACAAACTATTTTGGAGCTAAAAAGATAATGTATTTTCCAAAATAGAAACAACTTATACCAAAAGACAAATGTTCAGCCCTTTACTTTAGCTTGGGTGAAAAATTAGTCACTAACCTGAAATTTTGACAACCTAAAGTATATGCTCTTCTTGGGCTTGCTACAAATTGATTTTACATTTTTAATTAAGCGACTCGCACTGGAAGAAAGATATCGCCGATTTCATGATCTTTCTTATGAGGTTAATTTGTGATTTTAAATAAAGATCATCCAGCAGAAAGGCAGAACTACAACATGTCAATAATTTTAAGGTTGAACAGGAGGCTACAGGGCCGACTAGCGATGCTCTACAAGATTTGATTTGGGCTAGTAGACGTACCCTGGAATGACCACCTTACCACACTAACAACAAGCACCAGAGGACATGGGAGTAGATTTTTCACTCCACAATGCAGCTCTCAAGTGTGCTCTTCATCCTTCTTCCCTCGCACTATCAAGGACTGGAACGCGTTAAAAATTGACCTAGCAGCCGTCCCTTCACTCGATGCATTCAGAGCAGCAGCAGTGAGGGCCGCCTGCATCTAAACGCCCCCCCCCCCCCCCCCATTGTTTGTGTTTTATTGTGCTGTCGCGTCTCTGTTTTTGTTTTTGTTTTGTTTATTTTGTTTGCGTTCACTGTACTGTATGTGCACCACACGCAGTGCGTAATCTTCAGTCATGAAGTCTGCACTACCAAGGAAGAAGAAGAAGAAGAAGAACGGTTTATATTTATTGTTCTGGGCAAATGGCATTGATATCAGCACAGTCTTGTCAAATCAAATGTCATTGATGACAAATTGGAAGATTGCTAAAACTAAAAGTTTCAAACATTCAGTTTCATTTTTGTCTAGTTCAAGAGAAAGGTATGACACAAACTTTACGTCTGCACCACGACAAGAACATTTGGCGCTATTGCCGATTATTGGCATTGCACTTTGACACCGGGTGCCTCCATCAAAATTCAAGGTCAAGGACGAGGGCTATTTCAACTTTTCAAGGAATAATTGATTTCCGTAATCAAAATGGTAACTCCTAAATTTGTGCTACCTTTCAGTTTTAATGACATAAAAATAGGTGGGAAATATTTAGTTTATTGGGAAGAAGGTCCATTGAAATATGTAGTACTCAATTAGTTTGTACTTGTCAACATTTGAGCCATTCAACATGCATGCAAAACAAATTCAAAGTCAAACTAAGAAGAGTAAGACATCCAAATATCAGATCCAGATGCCAGGTAAATTGCAATGAATTTGAAGCCAAAAATTAAAATTTACCACCTCTTCTATGAATTTCATGATCATACACACGTGATTCAACCATAGCCACCATCTGGAGGCGATTTGTGCAGTTTTAACAAGACGAGACAACAAGACAAGACAATCACATTCACAGACACAGTGCATGACCTCACATGAACGTATCCGATTTCCGACACATCCGCGACACCATGATCGCACAAGAGAATCGACAGAAGTGAGAAGAGAATCGACGGGTTTCACTTTGCATTACTCTATCATAAATTGTATACTTACAGCCTTATGTTTCCTTAAGGAGCTGATGGTCAAACCTTGCATTTTGAATGATTTTTCGTCCAAATTCTACTAAACTAAAAATGTGTCGGCAGGAAACTGCACTGGCTTCTCAAACTCAAGACGAAAATGGCGACGATCGAATAGTCTTGATCTATACTTTACGATTTTTTCTTTTTTTAATCCATGGAGACCTAGGCCTTTCTTTGGAAAAATGTACAAACAACATGACTATTATAGATATTTTATTTTGTCCAAACTAATTGATAGATATTGTTAAATCAATATGTCAAAACTTAAACGAAGAACATTTCAATCTGAACTCCCTTGCCTTAGTGTAGAAATATAAGCAGAACATCTGTACAGTATGGTGTGACGTTTTTTTATCTAATTAAAAATCTCTTTTTTTTTTTTTTTTTTTTTTTTTTTTTTTTGGGGGGGGGGGGGGGGATTACAACTTTTCATTGGGTCAACCTAAACGAAAACACTAAAGGGGCTGTTTCAGTAACTGTTTGATTATAGCAATACAGTCAAGCCTGTCCTATATAGTGGTCACCTGTCTATAGATGCCATGGGCATGAGATGAGCACAGGAGGGGGGCCGGGGAGGGGGGGGGGGGGGGCTGAGGTATTTTGCCCGAATATTTATCCTTCCCGTTTCCACCTGACAAGAACATAAGAAAGAAGAAAAAAAAACCTCTTCAATGTCAGAAATTTAACTTTCTTATTGTTTAGTCCGAAAATAACACAAATTTGCCCGAATATGAGACTTTTTTTGCCCCAAAATGACGATACGGGCATGAGTTTGCCCAAATATGACATTATTTTGCCCGAATGTGACATAGATTTGCCCGTAGACTGTGTTTTTGCCCGAATCATGGCCATTTTCAAAATTCCACTCTGCGGCCCCACTGCCCCCCGCCTCTTACGCCGGATAGTGGCCACCCGCAACATGATCCCCACAGAGAAAGTGCTCACTATCACTGCAAAACTAAAAAGTGCAAAGTAGTTGGGAAAAGTAAATTATGCTATGCTTCATTCAAAAACACTATGAATTGTTGAGGAACTATACAATATACAAATATGAACACAAAATTGTCTTCATAAGTAAAAAAAAAAAAAAAAAAAAAAAAAAAAGCTATAGTGAACAATAGCCCATATGGCGAGATATTTTAAACTCAAATATTATAGGCAAAAAGGCACTATATAGAAGACATCCTCAAGTCTAAGGGCTGTCTTTTATAGCGCCTTTTGCCTATATTTTGATTTAAATCGCGCCTTATGGTCTATTGTTAGGCTAACATTACACAAAATATGAAGACAAATTGTGTTCATATAGTTCACGTAGTTCCTCAATATTTCATAATATTTTTAAAAAAAGCATAGTGCGTGTTTATATTTACTTTTTCCTGAATTGGCCAATTTTTAATTTGTATAGGCATAGAAATTATTCTTTAAATCATATTCATCAATAACCAAAATGTTCTTCATTTAGCCATACATTTCGCACCAATTGTACTTCCGTACTTGAAGTCCTAATAGTTATAAGCATAGGTATACCGGGGGGGGGGGGGGGAGGGGGCATGTGTATAGGCACGTGCCCACCATAATTTGACAAAAACATAACGGTAACATCCTTTCAAAAATAAAGAAATACATAGAGTGCATGTCCCGGGGGGGGGGGGGGGGGGCACTCATGTATAATGTTAGACGGGTATGTGCCGCTTAAAAGAACCCCTTTATCACACCCGATCGCAGCTCTAAAGATACCCGATTTTCAAAAATTGCCGCTCCATAGACCCCCGGAATGACTTGGCTAGGTAGCTGAGTAGCGCCAAGTCCATTATTCTTCTTCTAGTTCGGCTCCATAGACCCCGGAAAGAATTGGCTTTGTTTGAGTAGCGGCAAGTCCCGTTATTCTTCTTCCAGTTCGGCTCCTTGGACCACCATTTGAGCCTTTTTGAGGGTTTCCGTAGGTCTTTGGTAGCTCCAAGTCTATTGTATTTGGTAGTTTTAGTATGCTCCTTAGACCCCTTGACTCCCATTTCAAGGTTTTTGTAGCTCCAAAGACCCTATATTTTGTGCTTGTAGTCAGCTCTTCAGACCCCCATTTCAGAGTTCCGTGCGGCACACCCCCGTCAAAAAATAATTCGAGTGCCCCCCCCCCCCCCCCCCCCGGGGTGCATGTGCCCCCAATAATTACTAATTGACAGTCCAACTACGACATGGCGCTGACACCGAACGCGTTCATTCACAACGAGGTTTGACATAAACAATTAGCAAACTTGATTTACCAATTTATTACATTACTTAATACTTAGTATTACGGTGTAAATGTTCAATTTAATTGAACGCTGAAGCCCCAAAATAATAACAACAACAGCTGCCATGGGACATCGACAGGGCGGGGAGCTGAGAATTAAAAAAAAATTATATACGACTGATGTTCAGACTATAGTTTCATGCTGTGCGAAATTTGGCAAGGAATCGTGCAAAGAACAAACAATGGAAGAAGAGATCGAGGGTGATGGAGAAGCAAATGGATATAATGAGGAGCAAGATCCAGATCAAGTTCAATTTTTATACAAGGCAATGTGTAAGTAAAAATCACCTCAGTTTAATTGATGTTAATCAGTTTCAGGTTAGATTTTAACTTACAAGGTAAAAACAAAATCGAAATGAACTGCGGTGACGTTTCGTATACAGGGTGTACTCTTGTGGTTATACATACTTTGTGCAGTATATTGCGATGAGTCTTATTGCACTGTTGTAATTACACACTGAAGTATGATATTTGAGTTCAGCGAAATATTTTGGCGATAAGTGCTGCAAAATTCCGTCAAGAATTCGCGGCTTTGGTAATCGGATATCGCAATCAGTGATTTAGGCTCGGGAATAGCGTGCGGCATCAACACGCCAATTAGCGATAGTTTCACGCGTAACTTTATCTAACTTTATCCAACGAATTAATGTTGATGCATGCCATTGCCATTGTTTGACATGATTGATGGAATTTGGAATGCATTCGGATTCACTCATTCATGACAGACGTGCTGTAACCGATCATCGGATCGGCATGCCGATCACGATCCGATCATACATGATCGGACCGTTTTTGCCGATTTCCGATCATGCAGAAAAAATCGGAAGATCGGATCGGCAAAAAAAAAAAAAAAAAAAAAAAAAAAAAAAAAAAAAAAAAAAAAAAAATCCATTTTTTTTTCTTTGGAAAATGATCCCAAAAAACATATTTTGGGAATATAAATGAATACCAAAGCAACATATATCCATATTAATAAGCCCAAGGTAATCTTGTATGGGTATGCTTTCATTTAAAACTGATTACCTCTCCTTTTACAAAATTATTCGCGCCGATTTTGAGCTTAGTCCCATGTGTTTCTGAAAGGTTACGCCAAATTAATCACATGGGACTAAGCTCAAAATCGGCGCAAATAATTTTGTAAAAGGAGAGGTAATCAGTTTTAAATGAAAGCATACCCATACAAGATTACCTTGGGCTTATTAATATGGATATATGTTGCTTTGGTATTCATTTATATTCCCAAATTGTGTTTTTTGGGGATCATTTTCCAAAGAAAAAAAAAACTTTTTTTTTAAATTTTATTTTTTATTATTTTTTTAATAGCCGATCATCCGATCCCGATCATCGATCCGATTTCGAAGATCGATAAAATTTTGCCGATCCGATCAAACGATCCGATCATCAAGGTCAGTTACAGCCACTAATTCATGTCATTTGATTTTTAATTTTATACTAGATCTATATCTTATTTGTTTGTCATTTGTGTTCATTGCGTTCATTGCCTTAAGGCTTAAGTTTTAATGTTGAGCTCTCACCGTCACATTACTACATTTTGAATTTGATAACAAAATAACCTATCCACGTGCGTAGTACGGCACCTGGCATACTGAAGTGTGTATACCAGAGGGATAACGGCAAACACACTAATAAAAATCAACATTTTCTTAGTTAAAATTATATATCTGGGTTCATACTTACCATGCTTACGAAATATGAAATGCATGGGCTTCAATTAGGGAGAACGACAGAATACCGCAATCACGCATTTGTATGGTTGAGTGACCCCCGCATCGGCACCCTAAAACATTTCCGACAGTTTAAGACATAAAAATCATTAAAATTTCTTGAAATTGTACTCACACATTGAGAAAATAGCGCAGATTCCGATGCGATGATCAGATTTGCGATGTATGCATTACATTTTGAGATAGCGCCTTCGAACGCGCGCGTGGTTTTTTGGCTTCCCGGATTCGAAGTGTTTTTAATACCGGCACCCCCTCAACACTCGTTGACAACGCACGCAACTCCAAATTTCTTGTGTGATGTTAGCATTATTTCACAAATTTCACAAAAATACTCGTAGCGGACTATAAACGCATTATTTCTCCTCCAAATTTCGACCAGTGCAGTTTCTAAGGGTAGCGCGCATAATCACACGCGCGATTTTTCACAACACGCGCAAAAACAAATATTACGCGGTGTGCCGATATTAAAAACAGTGCCGATGTGTAGTACACCTATCATATCTGCTAACACGCAAAATTTTGCTACGAAAAACCTTCAGTAAAATGAATATTTTTCAATATTTTACCATGAAATTGGTATCCTCTTGAAGCTTAATCCTTCCTTGATCTGGATATGGCATTAGTTGTTCCTAAATCGATGTTTTAACACCCCAAAAAACAATCTGAATGCGCAGTGAGTTAGGAGACTTCGCGGTAGTCGCGGTAGCGACTGCACTTGAAGACTCCATTTTGCTTCCACAGTGCATACATTTTCCCAACTTCCATGCCAGAGTAGGGGTTCGTAAACTCCCTCTACGTTGAATTTGAGACCATTTTCGTGTAGAGCAGGATCTGATCTTTCGAATGACACCAAATTCGCCGGAATTTTTTGGAATTTTCACCTTGCAAATTGATTTTTTTGAAGGATTGTTTTGCTGACATTTTTGCATCGATTTTTGGCACAAAAATTCGACGAAAAATCGTTTAAAACTGGAGGAAGGAATCTGAAAAAGGTATGGAAAAGTAGTATTTTATGAAAGTGTGTTGATTTCTCTACACATTGAAATACATTACTATGGGAGTAGTAATAGCGCTAAGCTGCGATCATCCAATGTAAACAAATTGCCCACGTACTGATTTTGATATTTTTGGCCATGTTGAGGCATGCGTTTTCTATTAATAGCGCTGGGGCACGCGCAGAGCATAGTTACCGTCCATCGCCTGAAACTGGCAGAACCAAACTTTGTACCTTCTACCTCTAAAATTGGAATATCTCCACTAATATTGAAGCTAATAAGTTGATTTAAGCACCATTATTTTTCTCACTTTACAAGCTTTCCAATGATATTAAGTTTGTTGAGGTTCCTTCAACAAATCCAAAAGTCACCAAACTCCCTACTTCAATATTGCAAATAGTGAAATGACTGAGGCTAAAAAGAAGGATAACTTACCTCAAATCGATGATTTATTACGGTAGTCCTTGTCGTATTCCCGTCGTATTCCTTTGATCGCCCCAAAAACTCGTTGGCAAACTCATCCGGTAAGGTCACTCAATTCCGCGCGTAGTGTATCGCGCATTCATGCACCATACAGCGAGTATAGTGGCTATGTACATAGTCGACCGACCACTTAATTACGCGCGGAATTGAGTGACCTTACCGGATGAGTTTGCCGACGAGTTTTTGGGGTCATTGCAGCGATCAAAGGAATCCGACAGGAATACGACAAGGACTACCGTAATTAATCATCAATTTGAGGTAAGTTATCATTCTTTTTCAACAAATAGAATATGTAGGTTGGGGGATTCATTTATTACTAGAACTACAAACAATTCATAAATAATAAGTGTAAAGGTGCTAAAACACCTCGTCGCAAAATCCCCGAAAAATTTTGAGCGACGTCGCGTCACAGCCCTGTGCTACGCACAGGGCTGATCACAGTTAATAACAAAATTAACTACAGTCAAACCACATCAGTAAAGTAAACTGTAAAGTAAATGGTCCAATCAGTTGGACCATTTAAACGCAATATACGCTAATACGCTGGAGATAAGCACACCGCCAATTTTTCGTACACTGTACCGTTCAAAAGTTGAACGCTATGTTTTAGGACCATCGGTAAGGAAAACAGAATGGGAAATAATAATTTTTTTTCTACATTTCGCGGTCTTCAAAACAAAAGAGTCTGTAATTATTATCAAAGTATATTATGTTATGAATTGTGGATCACATAAACAAAATTTGTTTTTGCATTTGCTGGTAAAAGGAGGGAGGAATCGGCCGACAAAAATGTTTTTGTGTTGGAATAGTGCAGCAGGTGCGGCGGAAGAGGTTTATCTCCGCACAATGCAGCTATGTGTGGGCGAGGCCAGATTTATTTATTGTCATTCAACCCCCTTGCAGTTCTCAAGGCCATTTCTTCACGGCGGTACAGTGTGTAATCAAATTTCAAAGCTTAGCGACAGAAACACATTCTTGTACGAGCTGAGTGAGGTGATTGAGAGTTTGTAATTCCTGCATTTATCTTCACATTTGTTTTCTTCTATTATGTTCTCATCTCCAGACCAAAGAGACCCTCGGAAGAGGAGAGTGAAGCCAGTTGATCATCATCTCCTTCAGATTGACTTTGGTCTGAGTGACAGCGACAGTGACAGTGACTTTGAGATCAAAGGGGACCACAACAGTGGTAAGGAAAGAAGATGCATCTTACAGTTTCAATATATATATGGTAACCTGTAATAATGCTAGAAATTACTTTGTCTACTAACTAATGCTGTTATCCGATCCGGGAACGATCCGATTTCCCGGCGATAATCGCTTCCGAGCCGGATCCGAGACGGATCCGAGAAATAAATTTTCTCGGTAGAAAATATCGGAAGATTTTGCCGACCCATTTTCTCCAGTAATTATTGAAAATGTGTATGTTTGACAGTCCATTAAGTAGTGTAATTTAAATAAAGAATGGGGGAATCAATATTGTTTACTTTATGAGTGGTTATTTTGGAGAAATTCTTAGTTCGTTAATTCGTTTCGCAGTCGAAAATTGAACAGGATGCGCAAAATTGCTAGTCATTTGAACGATATTGCCGACGGAAATGCACACAAAGTTAGGCCGACACTCTCGGGGAGACTTCAGATGTATCTGTATGATCGAGCTGATCAGCCAGTGCATTCTAAAAGTGGCTCAAAATACGTATTTTGGTTATTTGCACGATGTGTAAATGTTTTGATATTCTACTTACATGATTGCATGGCGTTTAAAAGCTGAACAGAAAAAAACTGAGCCCCAAAGCAATGCAAACAACTACTAAAAAAACAACTAAAATAACAACTACATGTATAATACATAACAGATCGCGGATGAATCCGGCGTATGAAACAAAGACCCGTACACGAGCGAATATGCGTGAAAAATGCCAGCAGTGCAGCGGCCCGAAAACTTGCTGCTACCGGTACCGTAACTACTTCAACCTTCTCTCACGAACGTGCTTTGGAAATTTATCGATATATTCAGCGCAGTTTTCATTGTTTTGGGGGTATTTTTAAAAATCTGTTCAGCTTTCAAATGCCATGTTATCATGTAAGTAGACTACCAAAATTGTGTTGATCACAAAAAGGCTAATTTATAGCCACTTTTTGAAGGCTCTCACCAAGAAGATCGTACATATTTTCATGTGATGTTTCCCCGTGACTGGCCGGCTGAGTTCTGTGAACGATCGATTTCTAGGCCCAATTCACTTCGGAAAAAATACTTTTCTTGCGAAACTTAGTTGATTCTGAATAGTCTGTAACTGTTTTTCTGTAAAGATTGATATGTGCATGCCTCAAAGCGTCAACATTGTTAATATTATTGGCATATAAAACAAGAAAGATAAGTCTACAACGCTGCATTTTTTTCAGAGCAAATTGCAATATTATTTTTTTCCGAGATCCGATCCGATCCGAGAATCTCGTTAGCGATTTTGAATTCTACCGATCCGAGATCGATCCGGGATTTTTTCTTTACCTAACAGCATTACTACTAACCAGTGGCAATAATATAGAGGCTAGACAGATTTCAGTGTCCCCCACCCAGAAATTGTAGGCCCTGAACACGTCTTGTTGGAAGTAATTGTATTTTCTGTACATTTAGGCAAGTCAAATTTGCTAAGTACTGATTAGATTTTGGTGGTTCAAAGCTTTTTTGTTTGTTTGTTTGTTGTTGTTGTTTGTTTTTTTTTGGGGGGGGGGCCTAAAGCTCTTTATTTGTGGCCCCTTGACCAGGAGGCTTGTGATATTTATGAGCACTGACGTAATTCTAATGTACAGTCATGTTGTAATACAAACACTAATTATAATTTGCATGATTTATCTATGTACACATGCACAACATAGTATTAGTAGTTATGTACACATTCATAGCGGTTTGACATGTACACACTTATCTCCTTTTTAGATTTTTTTTTCTTACTCATTTTCACTTTTTGTTCTCAAAATCTGAAATAGAAAGAGGCACATGGAATTATCTACATAAGATGTGAAACAATTCCTACTGTAATGATTAATGTGATGTATTATACATGTATGTTTTATCGGAAAGCCAAATGTGGCATGCTCATGTTCTTGTTCACTATATTTTAAATCAGTATTTTATATACCAGGGCTTTCCCTTAACTTTTTTCAGGTGGCCAAAATTACACATCAAATATATTCTTACCATAGACTTGTGTGTTGTAGAACCTAATCAGTTAGTGGCCAATATTTAGCTTATTTCTAGTGGCCAAATGAAATTTCAGGTGGCCATTGGCACCCGGGCCACCGCTAAGCGCAAGCCCTGTATACATATCAATTTCCTCTTACTTTAGTTTTAAAAAATACACCGGGGCTCAGAGTGATTTAGCACCCCAAAAGAGCGCTGACAGAGAAATCACAAAAAGAGCCCCCATAAATTAGCATCGAGTTCAATACAAAACAAATTGTATTTTCAAGCCAGCAGGCCTATAAAGTAGTGCTCACCTGAAAAATGAATCAATGTTTTCTCTGCTTGCTTTGCAACTTACTTCAGACTCTGGTGGCTCCCATGGAGGTCCTGGAGAGGGTTCAAGTGACGGTGACCAGGATTCAGATGATGATGATGACGATAGCGATTCGGAAGATGATAGCAGTAGTCTGGATGGGAGATCCTCCGATTCAGAAGATGAACAAAAACTGACCGTTGGTCAGCTGATTGCCAAGGGCAAACCTAAGAAGGGAGGTGACCAGTCGCAGTCGGTAGGTATTGTATTGTAGCATAAAAACTGTCTGATTATAGTTTTTCTATTGCTTTTTTATTCAAATCAGAATTAAGCTATGCAGCAAAAGACGGAAATGAAAGTGTTATTAAGAGTAAGGAAGTGGAACAAGTAATGACAACTGTTCTGTAACTAGTGTAAGGTTGAGTGAACAGAGTCATGTATAATGTATTTTCAAGCACCTGAAAATTAATAATGTTTTCCCTGCTTGCTTTGCAACTTACTTCAGACTATGGTGGCTCCCATGGTGGTCATGGAGAAGGGTCAAGTGACGATGACCAGGATTCATCCTGTTTCGTCCTGCTAATGATACCTCGTTCTCAACACTGATGTCACACATTTTGTCTGGTTGAGTGTGATAATGTTTTACCCCAGTTAAATTGATAAAAGTACCTCACTATCATTGTTGGGAAAAATTTTGTTGGTTATTTTTGATATTTTTGGTAAATATAACATGCCAATATCAGTGATATAAATAATCTGAATTGTATTTAATGTTGAACAGCTAACATCTTATTTTAATGTGATGTCTTTACAGCCCAGCTGCAAGGAGAAGATCAAAATTCTGATATGTTCAGTCTGTCTGGGGGAAGTAAGGTGAGTTAATGGTCATTTCTCACTAATACTACTTGTTTATAGTTCATTACATATGCAGTTTGTTTAATTTGATTAAATAACAAATTTCATAAAACACTTGCAATTGTTGTAAGTGTCCAATTATTGTAACTATTAGGTCAGCAGCCAATCAGCATGGAGCATTTCAGCTGTTGCCATAGTAGTAACAATAATTGGACACTTACAACAATTGCAAGTGTTTTATGAAACGGGGTCATCTAAGTAGTGTTCAAATAATGCATCTAGGCTGGAGTGAGATGTTGAGAACAGTGACCCCAAGATAACTTTGATGCAGCTTTTCAAAATTACACATGCACACACAATTTCACTGATGGCCTGTAGTATGTGTACATCAAATTGTCATATGGGCAATAAGAGGAACAAATTCTATTAGTTTTACCCTTTTCATCTACATGTGCATCACTTGAATGGCTCGTGCAGCCAAAACAACACATTAGGCATGGCTAACAGCCAATAAGATTGCATAGTTCCTTCAACTATCTTTTTGAAATTTCTATTGTATTGAATTAAATTTTTCTTCAAAAGAGAGTTGCATATTTCACTTTGTCATCTATTCCTTGCAGGTTGGTTGGTAAGAAGCAAATCTTGAGTATGACTTTATTTCTTTCTGCTTTTGTTTTCCAGTGAGGACACAGATGAGATTGTGGAATGCGACATGTGCAGCATACCTGTTCACGAGAGTTAGTATTCATCTTTCCTATGTTACAGTTTTTTCAAATTATTCATGTAATATATATTTGTAATAATTTGAGTGAAAGTCCCAGTTATCCAGAAGATACTAGATGCTTGCCTTGTGATCTTGTATTTTCTGATTGTATACTATGAACTATGAACTATGAACTATGAACTGAAGTATAATGATTACTAAAATGTTA
Source organism: Echinarachnius parma (assembly GCA_037951105.1). Taxonomy (NCBI): domain Eukaryota; kingdom Metazoa; phylum Echinodermata; class Echinoidea; order Clypeasteroida; family Echinarachniidae; genus Echinarachnius; species Echinarachnius parma. The sequence continues at coordinate 117,344 of JBAMJV010005052.1, read as the reverse complement.
TTTATTGTGTAAATATTTTGTTATTTTCACCCCCCCAAAAAAAATCATGATGCTGTTTTCATTGAAAAATGGTGGCAATTTGTTGTATATAACTTGCTCCTCATTCTATTTACTGCATCAGGTTGCTATGGCGTTGCCCAGAGTGATACTGATTCCACATCCAGTAACCAGACAGAGAGTTCCACCGAGCCCTGGTTCTGTGATCCTTGCAAAGCTGGCATCGCTAATCCTGTAAGTTATTTTGGTGTAGACCTTGCTACTGCTGTATATCGCCAATGAAGCCATAGAGTACAGAAGCCATGACGTCATAAAAACACTTTTTTTGAATTGTTTAATTTGAGCTCCATTTTCTGTAAGAGCATCAATAATAATGTCCAAATACCGAAAATCAATTGAATAATATATATTACGTATTGGCTGAGATATGATGACATAAATGCCTATGGTACCCTGGGGTACCAAACGAATATCCGCCATTTTGTTTAATTATTTATTTATTTTTTAGGGCTGTTCCGGGGTATAGCGTGCATACAAGCGCGCGCTGCACTGCATGCACAACGGAATAGGGTTGTGCTTTAAGTGGACACAAGATGGCGCTACACAACGCGGTACCCCGGGGTACAACGGTACCCCGGGGTACCGCGTGTGTCATCATATGCCCATCCGAATGAATTTTACTTCAATGGGCAATCAGTGTTATAGTACACTGGTTCATAAAGTTATGAACCAGTGCACTATAACACTGATTGCCCATTAACAACACAAATCATTCGGATGGGCATATCTCAGCCAATACGTAACCTATTCAATTGATTTTCGGTATTTGGTCATTATTTGTTACGCTCTTTCTGAAAATGAAGTCCAAATTGGAAAATTCCCCAAAAAAGTGGTTTATGACATCATTGATGACATCACACTTCACCACTCTATGGTTCTTGCTAGGTCTTCTTCCATTTTGCCTTTTAAATTTGTTGGAGTGCCAGGGACTTTACAACTCTATGGCATGTGTTTATTGTGTGGTGCAGATCTGTGACATTGACACTGACTCAATATCCTGATCAATGGGAGATGTTGCACAAATTCTCCTCCAGTCACTTTAGTTTCCTGCTTCTTCAGTAGTCATGTTTTGCTCCTGCATGGCCCTGCTTCATATAACTTTTCCACTTGTACAATTATTGTAACTACAGTGGTAACAGCCAAACAGCATGGTAAATATCTGTTGCCATAGTAGTTTAATTAATAATTGAACATTTATAACAGTTTGAAAAAGTTTCATAATGGGGCCTAGATCTATTTTGATGTTGTCATTCCATTGTTTCCTGAGTCTTTCTCTTCTTCTTCTGTCCTTGCTAATGCTGTAAGGGATTATTTGAATTCTTTGCAATAAGCTAGTACTTTAAAATTCTTTTGGTGAAGATGCAGCTGCTGTCTACAGTTCCAACTACATTGATCCTTGCAAAGAGTGGATCGTTTATATTGTAAAGATACCTATTATTTACCCATTCCCTACAAGTTTCTGAAATCCCCATAGACTTTGTACACAGCCTACCTGGTTCCCGTAGTCAAGGGGTTAAGATACAACAACTGTAAATGTATAGATCAATCTTCCATAGTGTATTACATCAGTATGGTATTGTTACCAGTAAGTTACTATAGTGATTTAGTTGTGTATCTTTTTACATATTTCTTTATATTTTCTGAAAGAAATTTGCTACTTATTTTTCTTTCCCCCAGACCTGTGAACTATGTCCGAGCCTTGGAGGAACTTTCAAAGAAACAGATGCAGGAAGGTATATTAACCCGTTCACTTCAAGGTTCTGAAAACCCAATGGACTTTAGCCTACCTGGTACCCATCGACAAATATTGGGCATATTAATTGGGGGGGGGGGGGGGGGTCTGAGGTATTTATATGCTTGTATATCATCCAGTGTTGTATCCGAGTCCACCCAATCCGAGTCCGAGACCGAGTCCGAGTCCAGACTGTCCGAGTCCGAGACCGAGACCGAGTCCAGACCATCCGAGTCCGAGTCCGAGTCCGAGTCCAGACCATCCGAGTCCGAGTCCGAGTCCGAGTCCAACTCTTTTTTTTTTAAATTAATTATTTTTATTTTACATTGATTCATTTTCTTTTCCAAAGGCAATTAATCTATCACTCGATCAAGTGATTAACCCTAGATATATATGTGTCACATAATATGCACTCATTCAGGGCTCCACACTCACGTTTTTTTTTAACAGGCCCTTTTGGGCCAGTAGATTTGTTTCAATTATTGTATGGGTATATTCGTTGTATTACTTATTATGGCGTTATGAAGGGTAATATAATCACCCGACGTTGTGAAATATTATGTATGCGAGCGAGCGGAGCGAGCTTGAAAATTTTACCTATTTCACAGCGGAAAATTGCCATTTATTTCAATTACTGTATGGGTATATATTCGTTTTATTACTTATGATATGGCTTTATAAAGGGTAATACAATCACCCGACGTTGTGAAATATTTTGTATGCGAGCGAGCGGAGCGAGCTTGAAAATTGTACCTATTTCACAGCGGAAAATTGCCATTTATTTCAATTACTGTATGGGTATATTCGTTTTATTACTTATGATATGGCGTTATAAAGGGTAATACAATCACCCGACGTTGTGAAATATTTTGTATGCGAGCGAGCGGAGCGAGCTTGAAAATTTTACCTATTTCACAGCGGAAAATTGCCATTTATTTCAATTACTGTATATTCGTTGTATTACTTATGATATGGCGTTATAAAGGGTAATACAATCACCCGACGTGAAATATTTTGTATGCGAGCGAGCGGAGCGAGCTTGAAAATTTTACCTATTTCACAGCGGAAAATTGCCATTTGTTTCAATTATTGTATGGGCATATTCGTTTTATTACTTATTATATTGCGTTATGAAGGGTAATATAATCACCCGACGTTGTGAAATATTATGTATGCGAGCGAGCGGAGCGAGCTTGAAAATTTTAGCAATTTCACAGCGGAAAATCCCCAAATCCCGGAGAAAATGAGGGAGAAAAGAGGGGAAAGGAATAAATGAAAAAAGTGACCCATGTCTAAGGATTTTTTTAATGAAAAGGGGACCCATGTCTAAGGATTTTTCTTGAAAAAGTCACCCTTCCCAGCGGCACATCCCCGTATACCCAATATACGTGAGTACCCCCCCCCCCCCCCCCCCCCCCCCCCTCCGGGTGTTTGATAGCCGAACATTTTCAGAATCGCGGTGTCAATTCATAAAAAAGACAGTATAAAATGAAAGCATACCTATCAAATATAAGCTTGGGCTTGCGTGTCCATTCGTTTCCCACAAATTTTTTGCTCACTTTCTTGTCGGCTGTCAGTTCATTCGCGATCTCTTTTCAAGCAACAATCGCTTGGTGGATTGGATAGAATATTTGGCTTGTTTCTTGCAGAATTATAGCACAGAATAGCCAATATACAAGTATACAAAATATACGGAAATTGGCCGGTCTCGAGCTGGACTCGGCCCGAGTCATCGAGTCCACGACCTTCGAGTCCGAGTCCGAGGCCGAGTCCAGGGTCCCCGAGTCCGAGTCCGAGGCCGAGGCCGGCAATGCCGGCCTCGAGTCCGGACTCGAGACCAAGACCGGCCTCGAGTCATACAACACTGATATCATCATTCCTGTTTGAGGTCAACACTACATTACTGTTTGAAAATGCTAAAAATCAGTCTATGATTTTCCTAAAAAGGTCCTTTAAGCCAGTTTGCAAAGGCTCGGTTGACCTTGTATGCATTTGAAAGAAGTGTGTAAATTATACCAAGTTCAACATGTCTCTAAAGTTATACAACCTTTCTTTGGCCCTTTACAGGTGGGTGCATGTTGTGTGTGCTCTGTATGTGCCAGGGGTGGCCTTTGCCGATGTAGCCAAGCTGAGATGGGTCACCCTGTCAGAGATGGCACCTGCTAAATGGGGAGCTAAGGTAAGACTTCAGTACAAAGTTATAATGATGATAGTGACATTTATTATTTTTCTTTAAAAAAAAATGACTAGTCAGATTGCCCTAGATTTAGCTATGTAATATGAGACTTTGATAGAAACAGAATCTTCTACAGTGGGCGAATTTGCAAGTATTCTAGGACTGAACATCTTAAAGGAACTGTAGACATTTACTTAAGAAATTTAGCTGTAGAATTCCATTGTCTATAAGTACTATAATTCTCTTGCACACATTTTATTCAATGTACTTATTTAAATCTGTTCATTTTATTCTGAGAGAAAAACAAAATCATTTCAATAATTTGAATGTTTATTTTATGTTAATTCATTTAATGTTTTTATTATGCCTCCGCAACGAAGTAGCCGGAGGCATTATTATCATAGTGAATTAGACAAAAGTATGGTGTTATTGTAAACAAGTGAGTAAATAACATATTAAGTGTGTTTTTGTTTATGGTATTATTATTATTTTATTTGTTATCAGGCATGTAGCTACTGCGAGGATGACAGGTTCAGCCAGACAGGTGTGAGCATCAGCTGTGATGCAGGCATGTGTAGGAACCACTTCCACGTCACCTGGTGAGTCTTGTTTCCATAGTAACGGCGTTCATCTTCCAAACTCTGTACAATCCTCTGAGTAGATTATTGTCGTTCTGTTGTAGGGTGCTGAAGTGCAGTGTGCAGAACCAAATGAGAGAGCCACAAGAAATACCTAATCTTTGAAGATATCAGTATTAACAAAAAGTATGAAGATGCAAGTAAAATAGTGCAACTGTAACAGGAATAGAAGCACCACAGCAATTCAGAACAAACATCTCAGCTAAAGCCAAGGTAATGATGCTCCGAGCACTTTGAGACTTGCTGTACTAAAGCGTACTAAAGCGAAATATAACAATTTGTCAATTATTATTATTATCTATAATCTATCAGTACAGAGGTGTCCACACAATTTTTTTTTTCCAGCACTTGTACGTTTGGGCTGGTAGCTATTAAAAAGTTGCCAGAAGGAACATTTTGTATCACCAAATACATGAAATAGTACATGAAGTATTTTATAAAATTTTGCTTGCCCTATATAGACAACTTGAGACATCTTGTGTTCCCCCAAATATTGGCAAGAATCTGATATTGCCATAGGTTTTCGGGCGAGTACGAATGTGAATGTAAATGTTAAAGAAATATGACATACGTCACATATATTTGAAAATGATGTTGCTTGAGCAATAATGTTGTTTTTCCTATTTTTGTTTTGCAGTGGTCAAAGGGAAGGGCTTCTGTCTGAGGCATCGCCAGATCAGGTGAGCGATTTTCTTTTTTCAAATAATCAGATTTGAAATTATAAATAGATGTTTCAAATGTTACTATTCCGATATATCAGCAATAGGCATAGGGCAATTCACATTGACAGCTGTTTTGGTAGTTATTGAACAATGTTATTTTGTCTTTAACTTGATTCTTTTATCTGGCATCTTACTTCTGACTTATGAAAATGCAGGTTGAATTTATTGAAGATATTCTTGATTCTGTGCATGGGTTTTTTTCTCCATAATGTGAATCAAATATAACAACATAGTTACTTTGAAGATCTAATTGTTCATGTCTATGCATGTAAATTAGTTATATTTCAAGCAAGGTACGAAATACACGGGAGCTGAAGGCGATTTCGCCCCCTAATTTTGGAAATAGCCCCCTGAAATCAGTAGGTAGCCCCTAAAATTACCAGGGTATTATGTGAAATATTTTGTGATATCCATCAGATTGAAAAAGTAGCCCCCTAAAATTAGAAACAATTTTTTTTTTAACTGCAAGAAGATTGTCTTCATGTGTATAAACACCATCATTCATTCATGTGACTAGGAGATCGCAGATCCATTCTATGCGTACTGCAAGCTGCATGTGGAGAAGGCCATCAGGAAGTACAAGCGTCAGAACTGGCTGGCCATCCAGTCCAACAAGAAACAAGTGACCACCATCAACCAACGGCTAGCGGCCCTGCCCGACCGGGTTCATGCCAAGTATCTGAGGTAAGTCATTGTATGTGTAGGAAGTTTAGTTTCAGAACTGGCTGGCCATCCAGTCCAACAAGAAACAAGTGACCACCATCAACCAGCGGCTAGCGGCCCTGCCCGACCGGGTACATGCCAAATACCTGAGGTAAGTCATTGTATGGGTAGAAACATTTTGTGCCAGAACTGGCTGGCCATCCAGTCCAACAAGAAACAAGTGACCACCATCAATCAGCGGCTAGCGGCCCTGCCTGACTGGGTACAAGGTAGGTCATCGCGTGAGACTCTGTTAACTATGGCTGAAGTCTTTGAAGTATTTACATGATTTATTTCAAAAAAATTTAAGTAAGAACTGGCTGGCCATCCAGTCCAACAAGAAACGAATGTCCACTATCAACCAACGGCTAGCGGCCCTGCCCGACCGGGTTCATGCCAAGTACCTGAGGTAAGTCATTGTATGAGTGCAAAATGAAAACTGAAAAGGACATTGTATATGTACAAAGCATCACTCTGGAGCCATTCCATAGAGTATATCTGAATCACATAACTTGTAAATCCCTTTAAATTACAAAATTAATATGCATTCCACTTCTACCTCCAGGTTTCAGGATGAATACAAGGCCGCTCGTCAGCTGAAGCCAGACCCCTGGATCCCGCCAGAGAAGGTCCCCCGAGCCCTGACGACCAGTGCTTCAGCTTGCCGTCGTCTCATGCGCAAGGCAGAGCTGATGGGCTTCACTGTGGACAGCATGCGGGCAACCAACGTACGGCACAAGACTCACCACGATGTTAGCAGAAAGTGGCACATACCTCCAGCATTCTCGGCTGAATTTGTCAACTACTGCATTGGTATGTATAAAAGCGGGGGGAAACAAAATCCTACTCTATGTAGAGCTGGTAGACATTAACCCGTTCAAGACTGGTCCCAAAAAATCGGGCTATGGTTTATGGAGATTACATTTTGTAGCAAAATTAAATGCAGTTTATAAAGCATGTATGCAAGCAACCAATTTTCTGCACAAGGCATGATGTGCGTAGGAAATGGCATACACCACCCACATTTTTTCGGCTGACTTTGTCAACTCCTGCATTGGTACGTCAGCAGCAAATGAAATCAATCAAACAAGTAGAGCCGATAAAGATCAAATTTACCGTTCCTACAGCTCTACAAATCTACAGCATAAAACAGCAATGATGCTCACTGTGCAAGCATGCGAATATATCCTAAAGTCCATTTAAATACTACTTTATCCTTATTTGTCATTCTCAAAAGAGGTGTATCAATTTGGACACGTTATTTCATGAAATGTTTATTTAGGATGCATTTTAATGGCAGATTTAAAGTGCAGATAG
>JBAMJV010005052.1:0-107500 GCA_037951105.1 Echinarachnius parma | reverse complement strand
TCTTTGGTGAGACCCTGTAGGGTTCGAATCCGGGACCTGCCGTGCATGAGGCGGACACTCTGTCTGCTAAGCCATGCTTGGTTTAGTAAAACAAGAAACGTATGAAAGTAGAGCTGGGGTTGTTGCATAAAGAGTTGCGATTTAATGCAAAGTTGCTATTCATCGCAAGTTAGAAAATGCACCTAAATGAGCAAATTTGGTTGGTTCATATCACATATTTTCTGACTAGCAATGAATTGCAATGACTTTGCGATTCATTGCACTACTTTATGCAACACCCCAAAGTCTTCTCAAATGGTGTCTTTGTGTTCCACAAATTATAATTTCAAAATTATATAATTCATGATAATTTTATGCATAAAAAACACATCATCAAGGACCCTTTATGATGACAAATATGTAATCACACCTAGCTTCTCATGACACCCCCTGTCGTATTATAGACAGAAAGCTTCTCCAGCTTTATATTGGAATAATTGAGACAATTTTCAAAAAGTTGAATACCCGTTTACCACATATATGTTCAAATCCGTTAATGTTCGTCTATGGTTACAGTGGAACCTCTTTAAACCGAGCTATATTATAACAAGGTACCTGATATAGCAAGGTTATTTCACAGGCATATTAAAGACGAGCATTTATATTGCGCCACCAATCAAATGTAGAAATTCTTTGCCGATGCACGTAATACCGTACAATAATTATATAACGAAGTAAATTCAATGGACCAAGTGTGCTTGTAATAATGAATGCCATGTTATCACTGTTATGATTTACTGTTTACCCTAGGTAACAAAGGGCAAGGGGAGGGCCAAACCAAGGGTCCCTGTCAAAAGGAAAATGGAGCCCAAAGCTGAGAGCCCAGCCGAACCGACAGAGCCGGCAGTATCAGATGACGATGAGGTAATTATGTATACTAGAAATTAATTATTTTTGTTGTTGCTATGTCAGGCAAGTAAAAAAAAATATTTTAAAATACTAGTTGCCTGAAACTTGCATTTGGTAGCCCTAAACAAAGAAAAACTGTACAAAGTATGTTATTTCTGGTTCTCCATTTGGGCCAGTGGAATTTAGCAATCATGGTTGTTGGTGGCATGTAGCTAGCTTATTTTTGAGTAGCCCTGGGCCAGGGGGTCTGTGCTACTATCCAGGCTATAGTGTTTCATGTTTCATTTCTTATATTTTTGTTTTAGTGTTTGAAGTTCTTTTTGGGGCCATACCTTTTTAAAAGCTAATGTTGCATACTTGCAGCAGAATCTCATTATGACCCAAATGGCCTAAAAAAACACATTCAATCTGTTACTTGATAACCAATAGATGCACAATGCATACAGATATTGATATATGGGATAGTTATTGAAATTATACCTAATATTAAATCATTGCCAAATACTTTGTGAAACATCTTTAGTCACAGAAAAAGATAGGGATACCGTAAAAGTTTGACTAGAGGCGCTACTGGTTTAGAGGAGTATCAATAGCGCCAGCAAACATCCAAAACGATCCAGTATAATGAATATGTATCTAGCCTTTTGTCAACGATCTTCGAGCCGGTCTAAATGAATGAATAAACTAAGGGTTGAAATCCAATCAAGCAAGCAGAAGTAGCTCTTGGGTCGGTGGTTGGTGCAAATCAGGTAAAATTGCATCACGGTATGAAGAGCCGTAGGTTCAAGACGCACTGGATAAGTGATTTATTTTTTATTTTTTATTTCATATGAAATTTTGTTTTAACAGATGCCAGCGTTTTGTGCATAGGAATGGGAATGAAAATTATCATTTCTGTGTTAACTTAAATACACAATTATTACATTCAGGTGAGTGAAGTTCTGACATTCTGCTAGTAATAGTATTAAGCTTTATATATTAGTGGATGGAGGGGGTAGGGTCATTTTAAAATTGATTCATCACCCTGTTTCAGCCAACTCTTCATCAAGCACAAATTTTATTTTACTCTTTTCCGACCAAGAATTATTAACAACTTATGAATAGGAAGCAATATCTGGGATAACCTCGATCACTTAATCGACTGTAAATCAATGGCATAATATGCCATTACAAAATGGACTATCATGCAGAGAGCGCTATAATGCATAGTTACGTAATATTCAAACAGATCGACTGCTTGTACGAGGTTTATCTGCCTAGTAACAGCTTCAGTGTGCGTCGTAAAATATGATAACAAAAGAATCACATGGAAACCAAACAGGTGATCGTGATGAATAGAAATTCAACTGGAAAGAGAAAACTAGTTAAAGACAAATTACCTTATTAGATGAACATAATGCTTAAATATAGAGCGATTTTGTAATAAATATTTGTACATGGAATATTTTCTATGGAATGATTTGTGAAAATACTATAACATGTTAATGTAAAACACATTCCCTTATTCAAACATATCAGGAACCAATGGCTATGAGGCAGAATGCATGTTGTACATACATACTCGATAGCTACATTGCTATTTAACATGTTTAATTTGATTGAATTGTTTTTAATTGTCATCTACCAGCATTTAGGGGATTTGGCTTTAAGGCGCGTATTTTCTTAAAGTAATTCTAATACAATACGTAATCCTCATTGATTTACTGGTCGTGATGTTCAGTGAAATATTTTGGAGGGGTCGAAGGGGAAGGATGATGGGTAGCTTGAGAGACATCGTTAAATGGACCAAGGCCCAAGGGTGTCGAAAATTCATAACAAACATTATTTTAAAAACATGTTACAAGTTACAAGTTGCCCCTTCCCCCTTTACCACTATTTGGCGGCCTTGGGGAAACAACTGAATAAGTGGTCTCGGTCTCGGCCTCGAAAATTTTTGGCGACGGACATGCACCCCCCCCCCCCCCCCCCCCCATGGGCGTCGATACTTACGTAATACCCATTCATCAGGGGGATGGATTAATAGATCATCCCCCCTGATGAATGGGTATCAATGACAGATCGACGCCCATGCCCCCCCCCCCCCCCCCACCTACACGACTCTTAACTAGTGTGTTTTTGTGTGTGTGTGTGTGTGTGGGTGGGGTGTGGTGGGGTGGGACAGGGAATGCCATGATTTCACCTGAATGTCATAATTGTGTATCTGACAAAAAGTAAATGATTTTCCTTCCTATTCCTATGCACAAAACGGTGGCATTTGTTAAAACAAAATTTCCTATGAAATCGAAGAATAAAAACATAATTAATCCAATGCGACTTGAACCTACGGCTTTACATACCGCCATGCCTAGAATGATTTGCACCAACCACCGACCCAAGAGCTACTTCTGCTTGCTTGGTGGGTTTTTAACCCCAAGTAACGTTTACCTCTTCTCAATTTTACATGATTATGCTATCATGAATATTCATTAAGACCTGCTCGAAGATCGTTGTGCACGGGGCTGGGGCTGTTGATAATACCTGCTAATACTGTGAGAAAGTAGCGCCTCTAGTCAAACTTTTACGGTACTGCTCTATTTGCAAAACGCACAGGAATTTATCTCTCTCTCTCTCTGTAATTCTAGAACTCCTAATATAATTAGATGACTGACTTATCCTATTGTATACTTTTTCCTTCTTTGTTGCAGGAGGTTTCATTCAAACCCAAAGAAGATGAAACACCACCCAGTATGCGAGGAAAAGCAAGAGCAAAAAGAGGGAACATACAGAGAACTTGATGTGGAGAATAAATGTGACCTTATACCACAAAACGTCCATTAAGTCGGGAAAAATTAAAGTGACCGCCAAAGATTTGGAACATGGATGAAGCAGTTTTAAAGTTAGGGAGAAAATGGGCCGCTTCAAAGATCGGCACCCATTCAAGTGCTGTAATCTGATCATTTGTATTCAATGTAAAATCATATTTAAACATGATTTCTGCGGGTGCTTAAAATTAACGGAGATACTACCAACGCAACATAACTGTCATTTTGTGGTGTAATGTCACAAATGCTCACACCCTCCAGGACATGTTACATCCCAGGTTACTAGTAGCCTACTATGCCTGGAAGGTACTTTGAATGATGACACATGCCTACTGCACACTACACAATTCAATCTGATCCAACAAACGATTAAGGATCTGAACTAATACTACATGCCTTAAATATGCATATCTTGCTTTAGTTCAGATACACAGTAGTTAGATGATCCGATCCAACAAACGATTAAGGATCTGAACTAATACTACATACCTTAAATGTGCATGTTTTGCTTTAGTTCAGATACACAGTTGTTAGTCAATCCGACCCAACAAACGATTAAGGATCTGAACTAATACTACATGCCTTATGTGCATGTTTTGCTTTAGTTCAGATACGCAGTTTGTCTGATCGGTATCATATTGTTTAGTGTGCGGTGATGTTCTTATCAGAGTCAGTTGTTTTTCTAGTATTAAAAAGGTATTCATGAGATAAATAAGGAGATCCGCTACTCATCATTATTATAAAGTACATACTAGGAACGTATTCACAAACGTGGCCATGATCTTTGTATTAATAGACATGCAAACTACATGTAGGTGCAGAAAGATGAATAGACAGGAACATGACTTGCCCAGTGTATAATTGAACATCTTTAGAGAAGTGTAGTGTCACATGAATGTGAAAAAAAGAGTCAATAGGGGGGGCCTAAAATGGATTGGCCTCGAAAGAAGATTTTGCTATGTTTTCGAAAATGTAGGCCCCATATTGACTCTCATTTTATTACACGGGTGTTATTTTAGTAGATACGCAGTTTTCAACAGAGTCTTGCATCATGAATATGAAATATCTGTACTGCCAAATGTCCACATCAAGCTATAGTATCAGACAAACTATTTGTTGCTGTACTGGTATGTTGATGGCGGGCGTTTTCAAGCCTCCACACTAACTTTCTTTCTACTAGACCATTTTGGCAAGTAATGTAACACAAATTGTACAATTTATTTGGATGCCTAAACCAACACTTTACTGGCCGGGAAAAAAATAAGTGGCTGGAAAACAAGATCAATATTCATAATCTTCCCTTAACCTTGAGGGTCTTTCACTCTTTCACTAAACACTAAAATTGATTTTAGCATCTTGTTAATCACTTAAAATTGATGCTAAAATCGATTTTAGTGTTTAGTGAAACACCCTTCTGGTCCCTTTACAGGGCCCGCCAGGTTCTCGTAGGTAATGGGTCAACATGATATAAATGTAATGAAATTGTACTCCTATTACAGTAAAACCTCATTATATTGAGCACCTCGAGTTCATTGAATTTGCCTCGTTATATCAGATATCTTGTTGTCTTCAGGGCTTCGAAATACACAGAACATGGACCTGTGAGATTACCTTGCTATATCAGGTACCTCGTTATAACAGAGCTCGTTATAAAGAGGTCCCACTGTATTAATAGGATTGCTATTAATGCTTTCATCATTGCCCTTGTCAAATAGTCTGGTACACTCTCTGTAAATTGTGTTTCTAATTTCAACTGCCCAAGTACGTCAATGTCAATAATATTGATCTACTTTCCGTGAATTGGACAATTGCTAGAGCTACATATCCATAGAAAAGAAACTTCTTTAAAATAGTTTGCACGTTTTGTATTCTGAAAATTATTCTTAAAAATACATTTTTTGCATTATGTTGTACACTGGCATGAGGCCAAAATGAAGAGATGTTCTAAGTACCAAAGTGTAATGTCACAGCTATTCATTGCCATGGGTAACTGGTTGTAAACAATGTCAGGCAAGCCAACAATTTATGACCCAGCTGTTGCTAAGGAGGGTATCTTCCAGTTCCATCCCACTTTCAAAATCTCATATCAAAGGACAATTTTGTTTACAACCATTGCTTTGTTATGACGTAAGAATGTGACATAAAAAATGTGGTACTCTACTACTTTGTGAAGTCTATGGACAGTATGTTTTTGATTTATTAATGAACTAGTTTTGTAATGATGCCTCAGACTGTAGTGAATAGATTAGATGTGACCTTACACCACAAAACGACCAATAAGTCGGGAAAAATGATTTTGCTGATTTTCATATAACATTAAAATAGAAGTCATTACCTTTAAAATGGTATATAATTTGTCATATTTGGACTAAGCAAACCCTTTCAAAATTAATGCAAAAGATATAGTATATAGCTGATGCATTTTTAAAATAAAGGAGAAACGGGCCGCTTAAAAGATATGTGCCTATTCATGGGCTGTACTAAGATCACATTTATTAAATTAAAAGTGTATATTTAAACATGATTTCTGACGCTCAAAATTTTCCAGAAGGTAGATTAAGATATGGTTATTCAGGAAATACAAAAATCCTAAATCTCATATTTTGAACAAAATTTGACTAGTTTAGCTAATAAAAGAGAAACTACCACAGCGACATAACGGTCGTTTTGTGGTGTGAGGTCACAGATAGTATTTGTAGAATTAGGTTCATGTTAGGCATGTACATTTTGTAGTTTGAGCTCACAGAATTTCAATGGATCTAAAAAAAGGTGCGCATCTGCCACTTTTCTGTTCCTTTCCAATTATTTTAATAACGTAAATCACTGGCGCCGATTCCATCTGAAAACACAATGGCCCGTATTCACAAAGGAGGTTTGTACAAACCCCGGTTCAAACCCCGGTTTACATCTATGGAATGCCAATTGTAAACTGATGGAGAGAGAATGTGTACCATCAACATTGTTAACAAGTAATGAATTTACATTCTCTTTCCATCAGTTTACAATTGGCATTCCATAGATGTAAACCTCGGTTTGAACCGGGGTTTGTACAAACCTCCTTTGTGAATACGGGCCATTGCATTGGGGAGGCGAGCATTGTTTGTGAACAATGCTCTGCCCCCCCCCCTCCCCCAATGCATTGTGTTTTCGGATGGAATCGGCGCCGGTGACGTTAATTGTTGTCTACTTGTTCTGTGTAAGGTATTGTACGTCGTTAAAATGTTGCAGTATGTTAGTAAAAGCAACTCACATGTATTTTGTTACATTTTTGTTGTGGAAATTCAGTTTTCATCATGTCCAATGAGTAAAATATGGTGCTGTTATAAAATGCTCATACCAAGGATGAGTGCAAAACTAATTGCCCATTTTCTGACTTTCTGATTTTAGGAGTCAATTCTATTACATTATTTGTTTATGATTGAAATGAGATGTTGATTCTGGTGCATGTGTATGTACAAATTTGAATGTTAAAGGGGTAGTTCAGTTTTGGTAGAGAGGGTGCTGCACAACACAATTTTTTTCGTGAGGTAATGAAAAACTGAGTGTCGAATTTGAAAGAACATGCAATTTTAATGGCAGAGTAAACTTTATTTGGTCAAAATCGGTTCAGAAATGGCTGAAATATCAATAAATATATACGATCGTATTTATTTGGGCCCCAAATGTGTGAATTTGTTCATTCATATTGATTTGATTTGATTTGATTTATTTGATTTCCACAATTTTCAACCTAAGTATATATACAAAGTACAAAGGTGTGAACTAAATACATGTAACAAAATCAAGAACCAATGATTTGTGTATACAAAATATAGATTTAATGAAACATAAATATTCATATAATATGTTTGTTTATTCTTGATCATAATTATAGACCAGTTTGGTATTGGTCCAGTCTGAATGGCCCTCTACCGAATTCTACAATCATAGTAGGATTGACAGACACACTTCCACTACCGTCTTCCTCTACCCTCGTTTACTACCCCTTCCAAGGCCCCTTCTTCTACCCCCTTCCTCCATGTCCCTTTCACCATCTCCTTCACACCCACTTCGACACGCCCCATTCCTTTACCCTTTCCATCATGTCCCTTCAATCACAGAACTCCTCCCACCACCCCCACATCCCCCTTGCGGGCCCTTCCACCATCCTTTTTGTCTACCCCTTCCACCAAACCCTTTCATCAACCCTTTCATCAACCCCACTGGCGTAAATCTGTTCGGAAACACAATGCATTGGAGGGCGAGCATTGTTTGTGACAATTGCTCGCCCCCCCAATGCATTGTGCTTTCCGAACAAATTTACGCCCATGATCAACCCCTTCCAAACACCCTTCCACCACCCCCTTCCACTCCCTTTGTCTACCCTTATTCACTACCCTTCCACCAACCCTTCATCAACCCTTCCACCACCCCTTCCACTCCCTTTGTCTACCCTTATTCACTACCCCTTCCACCGACCTCTTTGTCTATACCCTCATTCACTACCCCACATACCTGTTACCACAGGCGCCGGAAGTGGGGGGGGGGGGGGGGCAGGGGGGCGGCCGCCCCCAATCCAAAAAGTGGGGGGGGGGGGCAAAAGCGTTTTTGCCCCCCCAAAAAGGCCCCCCCCCCCAAAAAAAAAAAAAGAAGAAGAAAAAAGAAGAAGAATGGGAAAGAAAAAATAAAATGTATGAGCCAATACTGGTCTTGTTAATTCTAACGTTTAAAAACTAATTTATACATCTATTTCAAGTTTTCAAGCGCGCAAACAAATGATCTCAGTTTGTGTGAAACTTGCGTATGGGTACGTCTGGGTGGGTTTTTCTGTACCGGCCACGTAGTTCCTGTGTAGGCTGTCATTGCTCTGGCTGTTGTGTGACGTGCACCAAATTGCACCATTTCAAGTATATAATGCAAATCTTCCCTGTGGGAGGGGGATACCCCCTCCCAAACCCTCCCCCACTGGCTCTGCCCAAGCCCTCGGTCGCTTCGCTCCCTCGGGACTTATTTTTGGCTGTAAGCTATGTTGTTGGATCATACATAATGTGGCATATATATGGTTTATGTTTGTATGCACCAGATTGCACCATTTCAAGTATATAATGCAAAATCTTCCCCGTGGGAGGGGGATACCCCCTCCCAAACCCTCTCCCTCTGGCTCTGCCCCGAACCCTCGGTCGCTTCGCTCCCTCGGGACTCGTTTTTGGCTGAAAGCCATATGTTGTTCGATCATACATAATGTGGCATATATGGTTTATGGTTTTTATGCACCAGATTGCACAATTTCAAGTCCAAAATGCAAAAGCTCCCTACCGTGGGAGGGGGGGGGGGGGGGCACCCTCCTCCTACCTCCCTCCCGCTCAGTACGCACTTCGCTCCCTCGGGCTTGGTCGCTTTATCCTCGCAATGTCTCGCTCTCACCTCTGGCTCAAAAGTTGGCAACCCTGCGAGTAGTGGTTGGGCATGATCCCCTAAACACATACATCGTGAAGCCCCCTTAGGGTTTCCCCCCCCCCCCCCCCCCCCAATCCAAAACTGCTTCCGGGGCGCCTGCCACATACCACCCACCCACTTCCACCACCCCCTTCCACCACGGCACCACCGCCTTCAACACGCCACCCTTTTAGAGGTACATTTGAGTATTGGTACTTAATTCCCGAAACCTCTTGACACTAAATTGGTTTGTTTTTAATTTCATTTGAAAGTTCATTGAATAAAACATGTGAAGCGAGAATCATTCCCTTTCATAGTTGTTAAAATTTGATTTTAAAAATATTTTATTTATAATTATATCGTCTAGCCAGACGATATCTTGACTTTTTTTTAAAAATAGATAAAATGCTTATATACTTCTTTCACAAAATGTCAATAGAGGTTTTTAAATAGTTGTTGATGATAAATCATTATTTTAACAAAACATCACATGCATGCACAATTTGGTATGAAAAATGGTTGAAACCAATGATTTTTTAAGAGAGCGCCCTCTTGAGCTGTAACGGCTCTTTTTAAAATGATAACAGGGTTTTTACTTAGTTAGTCGTTTGTAATTGTGTATACCTTTCGAGCATGGTGGAGTTATAATCTGTAGGCCAGTGGCGTAGACAGGTTCTTACACCTGGGGGGGATGATTTGCCGTTCACCGGACCACGACCAATTTTTCGAGACCAAGACAATTGCTTGAAAGTCTTCTCAGAGGGGGGGGGGGGGGGGGGGGTTAGATGTTAATATGGCAGGTGCGGATCTAGCTTTTTGCTAAGGGGGGGTTTAACCCAATGACGAGCCGCGAAGCGGCGATTTTTTTCTTTCTTTCTATTTTGAACCCCCGTAAGTGATTTTTTTCCACTTTTTTTCACTGATACATTTTCACTTGGCAGCCAAGGGTGAGGGGGGGGGGGGGGGGGGGGGTTTAAACCCCTAACCCCCCCCCCCCCCTGGATCCGCCACTGGATGGGTCGTGACCAGGCGGGCCAGAAGCAGTTTTGGATTGGGGGGGGGGGGGGGGGCAAAACCTATGGGGGCTCAGGATTTTGTGTGTGTGTAGGGGCTCATGCCCAACCTCACTCACAGTGTTGCCACTTTGAGCCAGATGTGAGAGTGAGACATTGCAAGGAACGAAGCGATCAAGTCTGAGGGAGCGAAGTGACTGAGCGGGGAGACGGGGGGTGGGGGGGGTGTGGGAGGGGGGTGTCCCCCTCCCACGGTAGGGAGTTTTTGCATTTTTGGACTTGAAATTGTGCATTCTGGTGCTTACCTAGATAGGAAATTCGGGCTTAACATTGACTGTATCTGGGAAAGCGTGTCATGATTTGATCGACCAGAAATTTTAAATATATCTTCACGAAGAAAACAAATAATTGGCACACTAATAAATATGCACCTCAACACAGGGAGCGAAGTGACTGAGCGGGGGGAGGGTGTGGGAGGGGGGTGTCCCCCCTCACATGGTAGGGAGATTTTGCATTTTTGGACTTGAAATTGTGCAATCTGGTGCTTACCTAGATAGGAAATTTGGGCTTAACATTAACTGTATCTGCGAAAGCGTGTCATGATTTGATCGACCAGAAATGTTAAATGTATTTTCACGAAGAAAACAAATAATTGACACATATGCACCCCAACACAAACACAAATATTGCATTTATATTTAGCGTCATACACAGTTCCAACATCACCATATGCCACATTATGTATGATCCAACAACTTAGCCTATTGCCAAGAATGAGTCCCGAGGGGCGAAGCTACCGAGGGCTGGGGCAGGGCCAAATAGGGAGGGTTTGGGAGGGGGTATCTCCCTCCCACGGAGAAGATTTTGCATTTATATATATACTTGAAATGGGGCAATTTGGTGCACATCACACAAGCAGCCAAAGCAATGTCAGCCTACACTGGAACTACGTGGCACAGTATTCAGAAAAAAAATACTCACCCCAGACCATTCGCAAGTTACACAACAAACTGAGATAATCTGTTCGCGCGCGAAGCGCGCAGCGAAAATTGAAAGTTAATGTATGAATTACCCTTTTAACGTTAGAATTAACAAGTCTTAGCTCATACAGCTAATGTTTTCTTTCCCACTCGTATACAGCTACACACAAACAAATATATAACCTTCCCTAAAACCTGGGGGGGATGATTGTACATGTCATCCCCCCCACCTTGTGAGGTGGGGGGGATGCATCCCCCTCATCCCCCCCGTTGTCTACGCCCCTGCTGTAGGCTACTGTAATGGTGTAGGTTTCGGTTACTAAAATTCAGTTTGACCAAAACTCAACTATCCCTTTAAGTACACATACTTTTCACAATATCCCTTCAAGCACTGAGCTCCTAGCTTCCACCACCCCCCTCCTAGCTCCTCCCTTCCACCATCACCTTATAATTCCACCAACCCTATCCATAATCCTTTTCAGGACACCCTTTCACATGCAATTCCCTAATTTCACCACCCCCTTCCACCACCACCCCCCTTTCCACGACCCTCTTCTACAACCCCCCACCCCCCCCCCCCCCCCCCCCTCCGCCTTCCACGGCCACCTTCCTCTCCATCTCCCTTTTCCACGATTAACCCCCCGCCCCCCTCCACCACCCCGTTCCACCACCCGTTCCAACAGCTTGAAGTCCCTGGACATGTGGAAGTCGAGTGGAAGTGTTTTCTAGAACCGTCCAACCAAATCATGATCAGCTGATTCGGTAAGTACTGTGATGTGACATGCACATTGCAACTCGCACGTACACGTACACCTGCTGCATTGATTGGCAGTATTACGTGTCTCCACCGTATACCCCATCCAGGTCATCTGTGAAGCTGTTCGATTGAAGGCGCTAGGCAAGCATACGCAAACAAATAGGTAATTATTGACAAATTTCCTTCGATAATTATGTTATGTTCCATTATGATTGTGGTGAAATATTGATGGTTGCAGGCGCGATCTTGCTGCTTAAATGTACTTTTTGTTTAGTCTTTATCATGATATGGTGTACTTTGACCCAGTTAAGTTTTGAGAGGGTCTATAAACTATATAGACTCTAGTCTATATTTAACTGTGATCAGCGCCGTCCGTAGGGCGTACTACGTACGGCGCCTGGTTAGGTTAGTCTATATTATACAAATAGTGCATGGTTTGGAGTTGAATATACCAGAATAGACAACGATAAATTTTTAATTTCTCGAGAGCGATTATATTGCATCGAGGCCGCAGGCCGAGTGCAATATAATCGCACGAGAGAAATTAAAAATGTAGAGGTGTCTATTATGGAATATTTAACGACAGAAATCATGTACTAATTGTTATATAAGATGATGACACTCAGGAGCTGATATAGATTTCCATTAATCCAAGACCACGTCATGACAAGTGACATGAAGTTACTCTGACTCATAATGAAGAAGAATGATGGGTACTCACCAAACTAGTAGGCCTATGCCGAATCAGCCAATCATTGAAATTTG
Source organism: Echinarachnius parma (assembly GCA_037951105.1). NCBI lineage: Eukaryota > Metazoa > Echinodermata > Echinoidea > Clypeasteroida > Echinarachniidae > Echinarachnius > Echinarachnius parma. The sequence continues at coordinate 94,881 of JBAMJV010005052.1, read as the reverse complement.
TCCTCGAATGTTTTATCGCCGACATGGTCCTCGATCTTGAAAACACTTTATAAAGTAGTTTAAAATGTAAAATAGGCCTAGTCTAAATGTTGTTATTGCTCTTGTTATAGCTCCCGCCCGTTGCCCTGCCGCACCTCGGCATAGAACGACCGTAGAAATTAGACCAGTTCATCCTTTGGCGCCGTTAGAATGGCATCAACATCACTGTCTTTCTCGGTACAATATGACCACACAACTCGAATAGAGAATGCAATGACTTCTTTGGTCTTCTTCGAGTCCATATTATCTATCAATTGTCTGAGATCGTCCTCCGAAATTGTTGGAAAACGGTTTGTTTCTTCGCTGGTAGCCATATTGCAACTTTTTTGTATCACCCGCTCGCGAAAAAAAATTGCAAAAATTTGCTATCGCTAGTTTCGTATCGGTTACAATCGAATAAAAAAGGCCCATTGGCATTAATATAAAGATGCGAAACATGATAATATCGTTTTATTCAAAACCCAGAATACATCGTTATATCGATAGTAAGACAATTATCGTATCGTCATTGTTTTGATATCGTTTGGGTGGTCTATGGGAAATTTGTACGTCACTGTAAAGTTATAGTACATATGTACTATAACTTTACTATTTACTACACCGGATTAAGCATCGGTAATCAACCAATAGGAATGCTCAATTTCCCTTAATTATGACATCATCATCTTATATAACTTTTTATAAGTTTGTTGACTTGTGCACCAGTGATGAATGGTTGATAGATGTGTGTTGTGAATTTGTGATCTGATATGTCCACTGATGTGTGAAAATGCACGTTAAATGGATCCAGTTTAAATGGCCATTAATTGGCCAAGTAGTGAGCAAAAATGCAAAGTGATAATGATATTTGCTAACTCATCACTGACTTTAATTGAATTCACAGTTAAAACTTTCCAGTGGATAATTACAAATCTGAACACTTCAATCATAAAACCTGTAAAATGCTTCAATACAAATACGACAAGGTATGAAAGAAGCATATAGACTTATAGTCTAGAGTTCATCTCACTTCATTCTGTACTATTGATATACTGTTGTGGATCCATTATTATCATTGACCAGTATTCTTTATTATATGACATGTTGGAATGTTCTCGCAATGTGATTGGTTGAATTCAGGTCAAATGACATTCGTGGAAATTTACCATTCCACGATTTGACGTACGTCATTTTTTCATTGAATAGAACTTTTTTTAGTACCATTCAACGATTTTGGACGCCATTAAACGTGGAATGGTACTTTTTTATGTTGTTAATTGTGCAAGCCCCCCCCCCCCCCCCCAATAATGTTGTGTGCCCCCCAATCAGTCCAACCACAGCCTATGCCACTGGTAAAGAACTTTGCCATTAATTACGAGTCGGCGAAAAATGCACATTTGAACCATCAGATTTGCGCATTTAGTTGTATGATCGGACTTGCAAATTGACAATCAATTGCGATCTTCTGCAATGGGGGGATGGTATGGTAAATCTAATTACTAATAATGACCAGCTACAGCAAAACCCTGCACTTGTCGGCAATTAATGTTTTGAAGAAATGGGCATTTTAAGTTCTCATAATCTCATAATGTGTGCAATTAACTTTATTAAGACTTATGATTGTAAAATTAAAACAATCATATCTTCGCCAATTATTGACCAAATTGTTAGAACAAAGCATCAAATGATAGCTTGTAATATGAGGCCTTTATAATGGTATGATAATCTACATTTTAATTTTTCTCCCGACAAGTGCAGGATTTTGCTATAGCCTAGCTGTCACCATTAATAGATGACGATGGATCTCTAAACTAATTGTCTCCATATCATTTATTTCTTTACCATTTTAGGCTACCACTTTATTAGTACTTCTACTGAATGACGAAAGACAATAATACATGAATGAAGAATAGTCGGAGGGGATTAACAAAGCAAATATTTAACACACTGTTCTGTTATTCAATTTTAGGCTGCAGAGTAATAATACACACACCATGGCAGCACCAATCCAAAGGTCACTAATCTACATCAAACAGGCATGGAGCTGTCAGTCTGCTAGACCCATGTATTCCATCGGAGCGCAGGTAGTTATATATTGAGCCTTATGTAATTATTGCATCATTGTATATTGACATGATGCTACAATTAAGTTATTATACTGAGCATAGGCGTACCGAGGGGGGTGCATGTTTGGGGTGCTCAAACACCCCCCTTTAGCCATAAAATGTCTGTTTTAAGGTATTCAAATACTACGTACGCCACTGAATGAAGCTAAAATACCCCCCTTGAACAAATCTAGGGTACGATTATAATACTGAGCCTTGACATACAAGTCAATTCATTCCGTCAACTTAATACAACTTAATTGTTCCCAAGATTATAACTCATTAACAGTATTTTGTCGCTATGCCACATGCATTCAAGAATGATAACCAAAATAACCATGAATAATTTTAAATGATAATTAACAGACAAGTTCAATGTAAAAATAACTTTTCTTTCCCTGTATCTTTGAACATTGTTGCAGATGGGGTACAGCACATCTGCCCAACCAGCCAGGGAGCCAGGTCCTGGGACAAAGCAGAGCTACAGGTACACGCATGTTGTAGTGAACAAGAGACCTGGGGGTGTTTCACAAAGATCCTAAGTTGAACTTAACTCTAAGTTGGACTTAACTATTATGGAAAGCCATTTGTAGCCTTGGAATGAAATATATTCAAAAGCAAAAATGCAAGTATTTTAGACGTTTCATAAATTTTACATTAAGAACATGAAATCCCCTTGATAATAGAAAATATTAATGATTTGAATCAACATTTTATGCCTTTTAATTGTTTTCAAAGAAACTAACGGCTTTCCATAATTGTTAAGTCCAACTTAGAGTTAAGTTCAATTTAGGATCTTTGTGAAACACCCCCCTGGGGGATGTTGCATAAAGAGTTGCCATCAATCACGAAGTTGTGATTAATCGCAAGACAGAAAATGAACCTAAATGCGCAACTGTAATTGGCTCAAATGAGCATGTTTTCTGACATGCAATTAATGGCAACTTTGCGATTGATCGCATCTCTTTATCCAACACACCTGTGGCCAACACAAATGAAACCCCTTTAACTTAATGTTATGCTATGTCTTTTTAGCCCCTGTAATGCGACATGTAATCACCCCCCCCCCCCCCCCCCCCCCCTCAAATCACAGAAATCCTGAAAAAGTTCTTACAACTAGTTGGTATCACTTTTAAGCAATATTTTGTTGTTTTATGTCATTCAGGACTATTCCATTTTTGTAACGGACATTCTCCATAGATCACTGTCCAAGTAATAACATGACCAGTCCTGAATGGGTTAATGTTTCAAATTAATGCTCAGGCATAATAAGTGAAGTGTTCTATAAACTACACAATGCTAAAATTTAACTTTGTTGCATTCTCATACCCCAATTAAACAACATGGTCCAAGAGAAATGCTGGTCAAAGCTCCCATGTAATTTTTGTTGAATTTGACAAATTGAAAATGGATCACTTAAATAGTAAGTCCTTAAATATTGTTTTTATGCCTCCGCAACAAAGTAGCCGGAGGCATTATGTTTTCGGGTTGTCCGTCCGTCCGTACCTCCGTACGTCCGTCCGTCCGTCCGTACGTCCCGTTCTCGTGATCGCGTTATCTCAAGAACCGATTGACGGATTTTCACCAAACTTGGGTCATGTATGTATCTTGGGGGCTAATGATCTGGTTAGATTTTGGGGTCATGAGGTCAAAGGTCAAAGGTCACAGAGCTCATTATATATGTAAAAATAACTCGTGATCGCGTTATCTCAAGAAGAAATTGACAGATTCTGACCAAACTTGGTACATGTATGTATCTTGGGGGACCGATGATCTGATTAGATTTTGGGGTCATGAGGTCAAAGGTCAAAGGTCACAGAGTTAATTATATATGCAAAAATAGCTCGCGATCGCGTTATCTCAAGAAGGGATTGACAGAATCTGATCAAACTTGGTACATGTATCTTGGGGGGCCGATCTGATTAGATTTTGGGGTCATGAGGTCAAAGGTCACAGAGCTCATTATATATGCAAAAATAGCTCGTGATCGCATTATCTCAAGAACGGATTGAAGGATTCTGACCAAACTTGGTACATGTATGTATTTTGGGGGGCCAATGATCTGATTAGATTTTGGGGTCAAAGGTCACAGAGCTCATTATATATGCAAAAATAGATCGTGATCGCGTTATCTCAAGAAGGGATTGACAGATTCTGACCAAACTTGGTACATGTATGTATCTTGGGGGACCGATGATCTGATTAGATTTTGGGGTCATGAGGTCAAAGGTCACAGAGCTCATTATATATGCAAAAATAGCTCGTGATCGCGTTATCTCAAGAAGGGATTGACAGATTCTGACCAAACTTGGTACATGTATGTTCCTTGGAGAGCCAATGAACTGATTAAATTTTGGGGTAATGAGATCAAAGGTCACAGGGCTCATTATATGTAAAAGTAGTTTGAGATTGGAAATCTCAAGAACTGAATATCAGATTTCAATCCAACTTGATACCTGAATGTATCTAATTAGTGAACAATTGTAGTCATTAGATTTTGGGGTCATGAGGGCAAAGGTCAAGGTCACTTATAGCTCATAATTGTGATACGTTAAGATCTAAAAGACAGAGTACTATCAAAATTGAGTTGACAGAATTAATTCAGTGTACATGTTGATTTGGGCTTGATATAAATAATTTGCGTAATGGCGGAGGCAATCATTTTCGACTGCGCGCAGTCGAAGATCCATCTAGTTTTCCCATTCTTTGTTCAGATTTGTAGTGGTTGGAGGAGGAACCGGAGGCTTGTCTGCAGCCAGTTTCTTGAGCAGGAAGTTTGGACGCGGCCAGGTGGCAGTCATTGAACCAGCAGATGTAAGTCATTTGGGCCCTAGCTGTCGCCACAAAACCCTACTAAGTAGCAGTATTTATCCCTTGCCTACGGGAACCGAGTGGGCTATGTACAAAGTTAAGTCCATGGGGATTTCAAAATCTCGTAAGGAACGGGTTAAATTGTCTGTTTTGGGGATTTTTAAATTTTCAAAAAAAATTAAGTTTACCAGTGATAAACATTATAACGGTTACTTGATTTACTTTCAATTGGTAATAACAACCTTATACAAAAGTGGGAGAAATCCAGCAACTTTATACAGGTTTTATTCCAACAGGTCATATTTATTAAATTGTTTCTTACCAATACCCCCCCCCCCCCCCCACCCCCAAAATAAGAAATTTAAGAAATTTTAAAATGCAACTTCTGGAAGGTCTATTGAAGGGGATATGTACTGGAAACAGCAAATCGACACGCCCTTAGACATCAAAGCAGTCCGAGAGTCTGAAAAAAGCTTTAATAATATTTCATATATATTATACAATCTTAAAAATTAACCCACTTTTTCATAGTACTTGGCCCAGTCAGGCAAGTAAAATAGAGTTTTATCACATGTTGCTGGCCCAATATAAAATAGTCTGTTAATTTTGATTGCCCAGTCGGTCAAGTAACTTTACATTTCAAAATGTTATTGGCCCAAAGCTCATTATTGGTGTCCCCGGGTCAGTTGGCCTGTGCTAATTTTCGAGCCCTGTATTATATTTAATTTAAATCTACCAGTAATTTATCTTGCCTTTACTTCCAGGATCATTACTACCAACCCATGTGGACTCGCGTATGTGGGGAATAAAAGAAAGATCTGTACACAGTTCGACCCGGCCATGACGCGTGCAGTCATGCCCGAGTGTAGATTGGAAGAAGGAGAGAGAGCAGTAGCCTTTGATCCAGACAACAGTATATATTTCGAATCCTTTTATTATGTAATTTTGGTCGATCGATTATCTATCTCACTGCTTTCTCTCTTCAGGAACACTACTACCAGCCCATGTGGACCCTGGTAGGTGGGGGCATAAAGGAAAGGTCCGACACGATGCGAACCATGGCGTCAGTCATGCCCAAGAGTGTGGATTGGAAGAAGGAGAGAGCAGTAGCCTTTGATCCAGACAACAATACCGTCACCACGGAGAGTGGGACAAACCTGGAGTACGAGTACCTCGTCGTCGCTATGGGATTACAGCTCAACTTTGATGCAGTGAGTCTATTAATTAACCCAATGCTCACCGGAACCTGATAGGCTATCTATAAAGTCTACGGGGATCAGGGGGTGTTTCACATAGATCCTAAGTTGAACTTAAGTTGGACTTATTATGGTAAGCCTTTTATAGCATTAGTTTTCCATTAACTCACAAATTAAATATTTCTTGAAGCGCCCTCTAAACCAAAACTTAACTATCCCTTTAATTTTCTTTTGATGCATGTAGCTGCCAGGTTTGTCTGAAGGCCTTGCAGAAGACCCCATGGTGACCTGCAACTACTCCTACAAAACCGTTGACAAGACCTTCAAAGCTCTCCAGAGCGTCAAGGGTGGGAATGCCATCTTCACTTTCCCGAGTACGCCCGTCAAGTGCGCGGGAGCCCCGCAGAAAATCATGTATCTAGCTGAGGAATTCTTCAGAAAGGTTTGTGAGAAATTTTAAGTTTGTAATTTTGTGTGTGTGTGTGTGAGTCATATAGTGCAGTGAGCAAAGATGTAGATTCAGATCATGAAAAAAGAATTGTGCAGTGGAGTTTACATAAACTACGTTGATCATGAATATGTTTATATACTAGTAGTTTGTTGATTAGTTCATATTGATCAATGGTTTTTCTTACACTGAAGCTTTTTTCCATAGAATGTTAAACTTGTAAAAAGAATCCTTTGTATTCACTTCCTGACTGCAGTAAGAAATATGAGACAAGGTGCCAGTCGTGCTGTACAACATATACCACAGCTTTTGATATTCTCTGTACCCAAATATGCAGCTCAGCTGACCGAAAGCGTGAAAGTTAGAGTTTAAAAAGGATCCTTTAATTTATTTCCCACATTCCAGCAAGGAATCCGTGATAAGGTAACTGTGATGTACAACACGCCCCAGCCTGTGATCTTTGGCGCGCCCAAGTACGCTGCCCGTCTGACAGAGATCTGCAAGAAACGGGACATCCAAATCAACTACAAGCACGCCCTCGTCGAGTTGAGGCACCAAAAGAGGGAGGCAGACTTTAGGCATCTGGACACGAAGGAGATCGTCACTTTTCCAGTGAGTGGAATAGAATCACATTCAAACCTGTTTCTTTAGACGTATATTGTAAGGCAAAATAAGTGTTTTAAAGACAAGTGCAAAATTATCACATTGAATCAGTTCCTAGACGATTTGGTGACCATATCTGTAAAGTGGTTTGGTTTGCGTGATTTTCTTTGAATAGTATGCGATAATCCCCATTCCACCTCCCTTGGGCCCACCAGACATTGTAAAGTTTTAACCTGTTTTCTACTAGATTCTCCAATCCCAATTGACTAACAAAGAGCTAGTTCATAGAAAGGTTATTTCTTTTTTGTCTGTCACATTTACAGACTTCAATACATTATTCACAGCTTTTGTAAACACAGCTTGTATCGTGTAGCTTATTGAGTTGTATATTTTTCTTTGAACAGTATGAGATGATCCACGTCCCCCCTCCCATGGGCGTACCAGACGATGTGAAGTTTTAACCATTTCGCTTAGTACTAGATTTATGGAGTTGTATATTTTATATTATTGAAAATGTATGTGCACCTTATTTGTATAGGCCTATTGATTATTGAGTTGCTTATTTTTTGTTTGAACAGTATGAGATGATCCACATTCCCCCTCCCATGGGTGCACCAGACCCACTGAAGGCAAGTCCCCTCGCAGATAAAGAAACTGGCTTCCTGACTGTCAACAAAGCCACCTGTCAGCACACCAAGTATCCCAATGTCTTTGGCATCGGCGACTGCACTGACATCCCAACTTCAAAGACAGCAGCAGCGTGCGGTGAGTGTCGAGGATAATGAAGGATATTCTGATAGTTATTATTGAAATAAATCACATTTTATGTTGATAAAGTACCAAAAATGTGAGTCCGAATTAATATGCAGTATTCTGCCAGCACACCAAGTATCCATATGTCTTTGGCATCAGTGGCTGCACTGACATCCAAACTTCAAAAATGGCATTATGGCAAATGTATTCATTACTAAATATGTGAGTCAAAATGTACAAACATTTAACTCAGTATGGATAGTTATGGATAGTTGATGTAAGTAATATAAATGTGTAGATCATAACATAGTGTTTACTCCTCCCAACTACCCACTCCTCGCAACTGCCCAAAATGTTCATGATCTATTTCAATCCACGGCCCCTTATCAATTTTGGCAGACAGTGTGCATATCATCACCAAATTTGGCAGTCAGAGATCAACTTGTTCACCCCCAGACAGTTTCATGTTCAGAAGTATACTTTTGAGTTAAAGCACAGAGTATGTTACAATGCAAATGATCTTTAATTTTGTTCAAAACATGCATGTACATGTATCAAGATTAAAATGGCAATTTCATACATTTATCATTACAAAGGTACAAATTCAACAACTTGGCAAAATGTGCAGAAGTAATATTATTCCTCATATATCCCACTGATTTCTTATTTTGTTTATGCTCTGTTGTGCTCTTTCAGCACTTAATCACATTCTATGAATGGTCATGTTGCTTGATTTGACTGATCACATTGAAACTCATAATAATGTTTATTTTATCCTGCTTCTCTTCCCTTTTTATAGCTGCCCAGACAGGAGTTCTAAAGAATACAATAGCATCAGTCATGTATGGACATGAGCCTAAGCCACTCGTAAGTTCTCTCTGTAGAATATTTTGATGTATATTTTTGTTCACAATAACATAATTTCAGCAGAGTAGCCACACAGTTATCCATACAAGCTAAATTTCTAATTCTATTGTTAGTAGACTGACCATTAACATTTCACATGTTTTGCTTAAGTTAAGCACATGATTAACGTGGGACAAAGTCATTTTAGTAACTACAGTTGGGCAAATCAATAATCAAATAACTTAAAGCACTTAGAAATAATAATTTGATATGGTCAAATAAAAACAAAAATCGCCTCAAAACTTTCCTCTCTCTATCTCATAGTACGATGGATACACATCCTGCCCTCTAGTGACGGGCTACGGAAAGCTCATCTTGGCAGAGTTTGACTTCAGCCTGGAACCCCTCGAGACCTTCCCATTCGACCAGGGGGAGGAAAGACGATCGATGTATCATCTCAAGAAAGACATCATGCCTGGTCTCTACTGGAATGGACTTATCAAGTACGTTTTCCTTATTGTTTACAAGTTATACTTTCAGGAACTGAAACGGACATAATTGGATGTTTCACAAGTTTTCTATTCGATCATGGTGAGGTACGACGATCATGCCAAGTCTTTACTGGAATCAACTTATCAAGCAGGTTTTCCTTATCTTTGTCAAGTTATACTTTTAATCTGTAACGATTGTGTAATAATAAAAACAGATGTGGCCTCTTTATGAGGAGATCGAACTAAAACAAAGATAATTAGAGTCTTTATGACTTTACTATTCGATCATGGAAAGGAATGGTGATAGATGTTTCATCTTAAGAAAAATATCATGCCAAGTCTTAACTGGAACGGACTGATCAAGTATAGTTATACTTTTAATCTGTTATGATTGTGTAATAAAAAAAATATATATACACGTATGTTGCATCTTTATGAGGAGAAACTGACAAAAGAAGATTCTTTATGACTTTTCTATTCAATCATGGCAAGAAAAGACCAAGAATCGATGTATCATCTCAAGAAAGACATGCCAAGTTAGCTCTACTGGAACAAACTTGGTTTACATTCCTAATAGCCCGGTCACATATCAATGTATTGCGCAAACGGATGTCAAACGGAGAGCTAAATTTTCCATCCGTTCTATACTTTTCTTGTCCATTCCTTGTCCGTTGATGTACGTTGTTCTATGTTTTGTACATGAAGCAATGGAGACGACTTTCATCACCGGATAATTTAATTTCGCAAATTGTCTATTCGTTGGGCATACGTTTCCGATATCCGTTGATATCTGACTGGGCCATAACCTTAGACAAGTTGCAATTATATTCTGTAATGACTGTATAGTAATAACAACTTGCCTCTTTATGATGAGGAACAGAAAAGACTTACTATAGTTCGATAATAAATGATTTATTATTAACCATTTTCATTGGGTTGATTCCATTGATACAGGGGACTGTGGAATGGACCGGGCGCATATCGGAAGCTGATGCATCTTGGGATGTCGAAGTAGTGAAACAGCCTTAGAAAATACAGTCAAACCTGTCCTCGCGGCCACCTGCCTATAGTGGCCACCAGAAGTGATCCACAGCAGATTAAAACAATGTAATACAACCGGTCTATAGAGGTCACCTGTCTACAGTGGCCACTTTTCTTGTTTCCTTTGGATGGCCACTATAGACAGGTTTATAGGTGATGAAATCACCTATAAACCCATACTTGCCAACTGTCCCTTTTTTATCTGAATTGTCCCGTTTTTTTAATGTTTTAGAAGTGTAAAATCGGGACGTCCCGATTTTACTTTACTTTACTTTATTAAATGTATAGAGACAACATTTAAACGTAAATCTGACCAAATCTTACGTAGTAATTTTGGAAGAATTATGAAAAATGGGTCGAGAATGCATTTAATACTCAAAAATGTCAAGGCCTGGACCCCTGTCGCAATGGACTTTGTGCTTGCAATGTGCACTTCCCGCACACTTGTGCAATTATGCTGCGACTTTGGACCCTCGGCCAATTTTGTCCCTCTTTCCAAAATTCAAATGTTGGCAAGTATGTAAACCACGTCTTCCAAGGTGATGAAATCACCAGGTCTTCCCAAATAAAAACAGAAAAAAAAAACTGGTCTTCCCAGGTCTTCCAAGGTGATGAAATCACCTCAAGTTGATTTGTTGAATGGAAAACTACGCTATGCATTTAAAAATGGGCAGAGATGATTTTTTCATAAGTTTGTACTTCATTTATTCCAAAAGAGAACTATGGTCTTGTGAATGATTGTTTTAATTACAAATGCTATGTGACGTCTGTTTGAATTTGTTTAATCCAGTTATGTAGACAGTAACATGAATAGGGAGTGATCAATGTTTTCTCTGCAATGTATTACTAAAATGCAGGTGGGAAAATAACTTGTCTTTTGTAAAGATAATTTTCTATCTGTTTTGAACAGAGTTATAATCTTTTTAATGATTTATTGTGAAAATATCTAATTTGATGTGCTTTGTGAGAATACCTGGTGAATTTATATAAAAGCAAAACAAAAAAATGCCAAAGTTCAACTTTGGCATTTTTTTTAGAAAACAACTTTGAAAGTTGTTTTCTGAATGGAACATTTTAGTATTCATGAAATATTAGGCAATTTAACAAAACAATTCACCATCCATGATTAATCAAATAAAGGTTTTCTGCAAGAACTCCATAGTAGCTTTAAGCTAGCTTTTCAAATACTCTAGTGTGCTACCTGTGTTTTAAAGGTACTAAGTAGCTTTGTGGTCATGTGCAAGAACATTAATTGGATAGGTGAGTAACATATATAATTGTATTATTATTATAGATACATGTACAAGCCAGTTCTTCAATGGAATAAAAAATACGTAATTGTGCACGCGGGCCTTGCTTTTTCATAGCATGTGTGGTATATTATACGATATTGCTGCTTTTAAAAAATTTCCATCGAAACCTGCGTTTTAAAAAGTGGAAATTATCAAAGTGATATCAACCAGACGCGAAGATGCATGTAGGCAGGCTTACTCCAGCACGTATGTGTGCAAATTCATACATCTTGATGATGGTCCTGGCTCATGCAATATATCTGATATACCACTCAAGGCCTGTCAATATTATATTATACTGTTGTTAAATGGCGGTGGATGGTATAGCACAGAATATTTACATCCCGAGGGATTTTAAATGCTATTGAGGGAAGAGTAAATAAGTCCCGAGACGAAGTCGAGGGACTTATTTTCTTCACGAAATAGCATTTGAAATCCCGAGGGTAGGAATATTCCGTGATTTCCCGACAACAAATTGAACAACTGTTTTATCATCTGACTGTCAAACACAGGGGTGTAATATTGCCATGGTATATCCAAAAATATAACACCGCAGCGGCATGTACTGTATTTACCAAGTCATGTGATAAAATCGTCTATGCATGCATAATGGTATCTGAAAATATCATATCAAACAGTAGTGTGAACAAGAGTGTTCTATAATCCCATTTATCAACAATTTTTCAGTATTCTTCTTTATTCTAGAACTATTAAAATGCAAATGGATTTGTTTTTGCTACTATCATTGTATTTAGTACATCTTAGTTTCATGCATTGTGCTCTTTCACTAATTGCTAGAACTTACACAAATGAACTTGATTACAACAATCGTTGTTTTAGTAAATATTTTAGTATTTGTCCAGCATTGTACTTTCATACCCCATATGCGAGATTAAAGTAAGAATTAATCTTATCAATAAATATCCTGAAATTGATTACAAATATTATGACCCCAGAATTAGTTGTGAAAGCATACAAGTGATGATGTGACTGTTCTGGGGGAAATGAAAATGTATGCTTGTAAGAATGTTTCATGTTTATTATTGTCTCATAAATGCTGCCTATGTACAAGTATATATGAAGAGCTTAATTCCAAAAGGGGCTATATCCACTTTCCATAAAAAATTAGTTAACGATATCAGCGCATTAATAAGCTACGTAGCTATCTAGAAATCTAAATTTTAGGACGAATTACGAGATCAAAATCAAAATATGGAACTTTCAATTTTCATATTCCCATGTGTACTAAGTTGGCCAAAGAAACCTGATTTTCTCCAAAATTGAAAAAGTGGATAATAGCCCCTTTTGGAAATAAGCTCTTCATATCTGCTATTTATGCCTTCTATTCATCTCACAAAAAGTAAAAAATAAAATGAGCAACTTGTTATTGAATTGAGTTTGAAAAACTTAAGTGCTAATTACCAATTTCGAATATATGGGATTTTTGTTTGGTTAAAGGGATCTAGTAACTTTGTTGACATGTGCAAAAAGTGATGAATGGTTGATGCAATGTATATTATTGTTATCTCATATGTCCACAGGGTATTGTGTGAAAATTTCAAGTCAAATGGACATTGAATGGCCAAGTAATGAGCGAAAATGCAAAGTGATATTCAATAACTCACTGCACTCACTTTGTACGCAAAAGAAAAACTCGCCCGGAGTTTTTCTTATCTGAATACTTTGATCGTACATATCTTTGTAACGAAAGGGAAATTTGAAAAACCGAAACCTGTCCCATGATTTTATTGTTAATACGAATACAACAAGGTATGAGGGAACCGCTAGAATGAAAAATTTATTTTGAGGATTTGGACAATGTTACTAAGTCCCTTTAAGTTGTGTTTGATTTACTAGTACTTGACATGCAATGTAATTACTATTAACATGATTAATGCGTGCCTTTGAAATACAGATTTTATTTACATCAAATGTATTGTAATTTCTATGGTGACTGCTTCAGATAATGGAAATGGGCTAGCATTTTGAAATGCATTTATTATGAATTATATGAAGAATATTGTGAAGAACACAAAATGTTAAATTGAACTGTATATTTCTTTCTATATCTAGTAGGTAGAGAACAAATTTTGATTATATTAATTGAATGTAACAAGTGCCTAATGAATGAAGCCATGCAAACAAAAAAATATAAAAGTATCGTTCAAAATACATATCTTCTATGTTGTCTAACAATTTTCTGATCACGGTAAAAAAAAATTGTTTTATCCATGTTACTTTTGGAGAAAAAAAATGATACAATTATTTGTAATTATGTAGTGATGAAATTACAGCTGAGGATAATCAAATTTTAATTCATAACAATCTGAAATGGCATATTCATGTGGGCAGATCTCACAGGCACCGATTTATGTATCTTAATTACATTATATTTTTCTAAATTTTGAAATAAACATCTCAATCATTAAAAAACAAAGGAGTACAGAGTTATTATTAAATATCTACAGTGTTTTTACTTTTTAGCAGGTTGTAATTGGACATATACACCTTTTTAAATATTGATTATCATCAAACAGCATGCTCACTGCAGAAAAATGACTTTGTTCTAAATGAAGTTGCATATTTCCTCCCAAAGTCAAGTTACAATAGCGTGATTAGCTACTCTCAAGCTTTATCTACTCTTCCCTTTTCATTATAATTCTCTCACTCTCTTACATATATATTCATATGTACAAATTGACACTTGTACAATTTCACCTCAAACAGACCTGCTGCTTCAATGATATGTATGGAACAAATAGACATCAAATAATAATACATTTATCATATTAATTGTATTCAATCTGGTTTAATTCAGCTTTTACAGGGAAGCTTACACACTTGGAAGTTATGTATATCTCCATATGGAGTGAACTGATATGTACTATCTTAAATAATCTGATAAGCATGGCCTGGGAACTTTTTGAACAAGAACATATTTTTATTCTTACAATCGATGACACAACACAAACTAATTGAAATTGAATTGCACATATTTCAGAGTTCAAGCTTTATATTAATTACAATTTTTAAAATATTATATTGGTAATTGATTCATCCAGGCAAATTGGAAGATGTTGTTCTCCATTTTATAATACATAATGCATGATGTTCGGACATCAGATTCAGACTCGTTTGTTGTCCATAATTATATGGGAATTTAGTTAAAGGGCCTGCATTATTGATTCTAGAGGGCGCTATATAGAATATCACTGGGTGGTGCCATGATTATGTAATCAATTGCGTGAATGTGACACTCGTACAACTCAGTTATTAGTTGCAGGGTCTAGACTCTATCATTTTGTTCACCGGGCTGACATGTCTCAGCAGTTGAATGGGGATTTCTTGGGCATATTTTTGTAATCTCAGTGCGCCATCTAGTTAAAGGTGAAATTAGTAAAATAGAGCGGCTAGAACTTTGACTACTTGGTAACTAGTGTAAACGGTAGAATTATCATGGGGTCTTGATGAGATGTTTTTTACACCACTCTCCAACTCGACAACACAGTCACTTTAACTGGTAAGATTTTTTAGAAGATGGTCATCTCGACAGGATAATGGTCGCTGATGTCATCAGCCTGTGGAAATCAAGATATCAAGATAAAAAGATATAAGATGACTATAAATAACACGTATTGCAAACATCAGGAATCAATAGAAACACAGATTTATAAATATCTACCAGCCTTTGTACATCAATCTACAAAAAAAGAAGATGACCATTATATTGAACTTCAAGTTTTAAACAACAGGGTTACTGAAATTAATTCTTATTTAAAATCTATATATCACAGATTGCATCACATACATTGGTGGTCCTTTGTTGCTTTGAGAAGCAAATGTATCTGTCATGACTAAGACCAGCTCTACGTCATTAAATTATGCGAATAAATATCAAATCTGGGAATATCATTCCGCATAATATACTAGTAAGGAAAATGTTTCCAACTTGTCTTTTAATATTGATTCCGAACAAACAAATACGGATATTAATTGAAACGGAGACGATTCAAAACCATAAATGACGTGACAAGCACCAGGTCATAAGCAACAATAAAATGACAATCATCATCATCATCATCATCATTGTCATCATCATCGTCGTCATCGTCATCAATTGGCGTATTGCTATCATTAAATCATCACTTTTATCACCATCACTCTCATCATCATCATCAACGTTACCATAACGTCAACATATATTCATAATCATCATCATCCTTGTCTATCTCCATCTCCATCATCATCATCATCATCATCATCATCATCATCAACATCATCATCATCATCATCATCATCATCATCATCATCATCATCATCATCATCATCATCATCATCATCATCAACATCATCAACATCGTCATCTTTATCGTCATCATCATCACTCTTTATCATCACCACCATCACCATCATCAATCATCATCATCATAATCATCATCATCACCACCACCGTCACCATGAACGATTTCCATAACCGTCAACAGATTCATTATCATCATCACTATACTGTAACTTACATCATCGTAGCCGAGACCGAAATAAGTGTCGAAGAAGAAAGGTACGGCGTTAGCCCAGGTCGTCTGAAGGGTTGAACCAGCCAGGACAAACCTAAATTCATGCGAAAATATATACAAGTTACAACAAATTTAACAGTGATTGCATCTTTCAAATATTTATGGCTAGATTGTTGAAAACGCATTCAGTGTTCCTGGAAAACCTCGGTATCGGGAATAAACCAACAGCCCTGAGTTCGGATGCATTATTCCTGTTACTTGCCCCCTTTTTTCTTTATTTCATGCACTCCCATATCTCGCCCCGTTTTTCTTTCTTTTCCTTTTCTTTCTTACCTTCTTTTTGCAGCATATAATATGATTTCGCCATAATTGTTATAATGATTATCCCACATGCTGTTTAAACGATGCTATTTTCCGGGAAAGGTGGTTTCATTGGTAAAGGGAACAGATCAGTCACATCGGGACTGGGTGCGGAGAGGGATATCCCGCCACTGTTTTTAATTCCTTGTTATATATTGTTTTATATTAATATTTCCTCTAATTTTGCCTCCCCCTTTGTAAGCCCATTGCGTAATCCCGAAGACGATGGTATCATTGCTATCCACCGGAAAATTTTAACGACCCAGTCGAATCGGGAATAACTCAAAAGTTAATTTTGATGCTACAATAACAATAATAATAATAACAATAATAATAATTTTCTCTCCATTTCTCTCCATTTCTCTCCATTTCTCTTCTATACCGTATAATATTGGTCTCCATCATTCCATTCTTCTCTTTGATATTTCATCCACTCGTTTTTATCACGAATAATTTGTTCCTCACCTGTCGTAAGCACAGTGGGTGTTCCCGGAGACGGTAGTATCATCGGTGTCGGGAATGATCCAGTCGAATCGGGACTGGGTTCGGAGACGGATGTCCTGCCACTCACTTGATGTAACGTAGCTGCAGTCAGCGTTGAAATCTCCCATCAAAACCGCGTTCTAAAATATAATAGGCGGAACGAATCGAGCAAACACGAATTGAATGCGACTTGTGTTCGTAAATTTTAAATGAGAAAACAAATATTAATCACGAACAAAATGTATAATAATGATAGTTACGGAATATTGCTTATTGTGCGCCGTCAATCTGAACTATTCTGAGGCGCAGAGGCTAATCTAAAGAAAAATGTCTTCGGGACTCTTCTATATTACGCAAGTTTGAGGGCAGATAATTCCACAAGAATAACAAGTTTTTTATTCAATTGAAAACAGATGAGGAATTATATACAGTATTAATGCTAATTATGGAATGACTACAAACGATTACTTCCTACCCTATAGTAATCATATCATTATAAAGAGCCCGCGTACCTCGTTACCCCACTCGCCGACGGTGTAGTCATAGACGTCGGTCAGGAGATCGATCTCGGGCACGGCATCGTCGGGCTTAGCGTGGATACCAATGGCAGCGAACTCACCGACAGCTGTAAAATTGGGGCAAAATAACGAGCGTGATTTTATTTGATTAATTTCTTCGCAATAATGTTTTTCACTTTATGTTTTTGTTTTAATCACAGGGGGAGGGGGAGGGGCATTTTAGTGTTTGGTACTGTAGGCAGCATTTAAAGCCCGCCGCACACAGAGCCGACTCGACCTGATCCTACTGGTTTTCAGTCAGGCTAGAGTCATTTTCGCTCAGTCGTAGCATGTTGATTCGGCCTCGAATAATCTCCGACTGGCTCTTGACCGGCAAAAAAGGAGTCCTGAGGCAACGTATACTGAGCTGAACTGACTGAAAACCAGTCGGATCGGGTCGAGTGTGCTCTGTGTGCGCGGAGGGCTTTACTAGCTAAATGTGTCAGTCCCATTATCTTCTGAAGTTTGTCATGTTTGTTATTCATGAAAATCCTTCATAATATTTTACAATAAAATAAGGAGAAAAGAACGTAAAGGAAAGAAGAAGAATAAGAAGAAGAATCCGGAGGATGACGAGAACGAGTAGAATAAAGAGAAGATATTACGTAATTGAGTTATGCTTATAAAGAGTGATGCTTGGTTCAATAAGCACCGGTCACATATCACCGGATTGCGTAAACGGATGCCCGACGGAGAGAATAATTTTCAATCCGTTTGCCTCCGTTCGCATGCGTTTCTTGTCCGTTCATTGTCAGGCGATATAGTTACGTTGTTCTATCCGGAAAGTTTTGTGCATGAAACAATGGAGACGATTTTCTCCACCGGATAATTAATTTGATTTCGCACAATTTCCATTCGTCGTGCATCCGTTTACGCTATCCGGTGATATGTGACCAGGGGGTGTTTCACAACGATCCTAAGTTGAACTTAACTCTAAGTTGGACTTAAAAAGTATGGAAAGCCATTGGGTTTCCTTGAACAATTGTTGTAAATGTCCCTTTTCAAAGGCATAACATGTTGATTCAAATCATTCATATTTTCTATTATCGAGGAGATTTCATGTTCTTGATGCAAAATTTATGAAAAGTCTAAAATACTTGCATTTTTGTTTTTTAATAGCCTATATCTTATTCCGAGGCTACAAATGGCTTTCCATAATTTGTTAAGTCCAACTTAGAGTTAAGTTCAACTTAGGATCTTTGTGAAACACCTCCGGGCCTAGCCTATAATATCTTACTTGTGTCTGGTGCAGCGAAAAGGACAACAAAAGGCTCTCTCT
Source organism: Echinarachnius parma (assembly GCA_037951105.1). NCBI lineage: Eukaryota > Metazoa > Echinodermata > Echinoidea > Clypeasteroida > Echinarachniidae > Echinarachnius > Echinarachnius parma. Next base: position 76,084 of record JBAMJV010005052.1, on the reverse strand, counting down.
CGAAGAGGTCACCATTGTCCGGGTACTCGAACGTATCCACAACACTCATCTTGCTGGTCCTGAGGGCAGCAGCATAGAACAACAAAATAAATAATAATGCTACATATGGGCAATTCCACGAAAAATGTCACCCAAGGATGGAAAGATGAAACTCACGGGACAGCCTTGTTAACTACTGGATAGTAATGAGGAAGGACCATATTTTGATGACTAAAGGAAACAAGTTTGAAATTCAATGCAGAATTTTTTTTTTTTTGCCATTGAAGTTGGGACAAAAATTGTATGTATTACCCCCAAAAATGATGAAATTTGCATCCGTTGTTTGTGAAATAAAATTTAAAAATATGGATCACTTCAGAACAATAATTCTACTTCTAATGACTTGTTTATGCTTTGTTTTAACATCATAGAAAAGGAAATTGTGTAAAAATCTTTACTTTTTGAAAACTGTTATTGGATAAAATCTTGATTCTTACAACATTGATGTGTAATGTCCGTGACGTTTTAGATATAAAAGTTTTTGTAGAAGCAGAAGTCCTAATTCAATTTAATTCAAAATTCATTTGCAAAGCTAGAATGTTATATCATAAAGTATATCAAGAGCATTTACTAAAATATTTGATGGCTTGTCCAGAATGGCGTCACGGACATTACGTCACGGCTGCGTCACGGACATCACATACACAGAGAAAAGTATAAAAAAGCAGAGCAAAAAAATATCAAGCATTATTTTCTTATGTAAATGTCTTACTTTAGCCAAGAAATAAGATAATCCCAAGTAACAGGGGGACTACTACCTTCCTGGTTCAAGTTTTAATATAGGTTTTCCCGCTCAATTTTGCACTTTTCTCAATCGAATTCATTTAGGGGCATTCGAATTCGCGCGTTCCCGCAGTATCGTTGGTATCGGTTTTTCTAATTCCGAATAAGTGCAAGCGAATTCATGCATACGCATACGATTTCGCGAATAGACACAGAAGTTCATTTTTGGGCAATCGATTTCGCGAATGTGCAGCCAAATGTAAACTTGGTTCATACAATTTAACGCGGCATGGCCGGTCATGCCTGATGAGCACGTTTGGAGCATTCGATTTCATTTCGGGGCAAACAATTGTAACATTTCGTCATTCGTTTTAGATAACGCGGATGCTATATATACATGTATGTACATTTGTGTATATGTAGGGGAGGGGGGGGGGGGGGGGGTACTTTCGGGGCCTTGGACTTTCATGGGAGACATATGTATGCATTTCTCAGTCGTCCGTAAATATACATACAAGTCTTCGTCCTGTTTTAATTGTCTGAATATATATATAATTATGATATGACACACGAAACTGGGAACAATAATGTTTTACTTTTGCCCTGGAAAGGACATTGTGTGGTTTGTTACGTTTGAACATTTTTACAAATGTATTTACATGTATTTTGTTATTATCAAGATTTTCCAATTGTAATGTCATCTACATCCCCATTTAGCTTTAATGAACATTGATATACGCTTTAGCACGGAGCTATATAGGAGGCACAATCACCCCTCCCCACCCCTAATAAGTTGACAAACAGTCATCATAAGCCAAAGGGGAATCTTTATAGAAAACAAAGATATACATGAAGCTTATAAGCATTTTATTTTATATATTTCCAGATGGCCAGGGTCCTTTTCCCCGAATTCCATTTTCTCATTCTCACCTTACAAGCAAAATTTACCTTTATCAAAATTATATTCCTTTTATAAATTTCACGAATAATTTATGACTTGATTTTTCCCAAATATAACATGCTTTGTCTGAATATGAATTAAGTTTACCTGAATACAAACGCCACTGCTTTTAGCCAATTTATTGCTGATCTATCTTTACATTTCTTAAATCGAAAGCAGTAATTTGAATATTGGCTGCCCTTTCACGAATTCGATTGACCGAAGAGACGTCTACGTATACTACGTGTCAATTTGAACGACCATTGACGAAATGGTATGCGCTTTGTGCGAATTCGTTTGCTCCGGGCGTGATTTTGAATGCCTATTAACGAATTCGAATAATGCTTTGGTACGGCGATCGCAAATCGCGCGAATTCGTTTGCTCCTATTATCAATTCGATTGACACAATCGCGAAATTGAGCGGGAAAACCTATAAATTGTATCGTTAATCAGATAGTGAACTTTGAGTCAGTACTCTTGAACTATTTATGAAACTAAATTCCTTGCTTAATTTGAACATGCATGTCTCAATAATCAATAAAGACTTGACTATAACTTACTGGGAGGATAAAGAGATGGTTAAATCTCATATAGTATGATCAAATTGCAAAAATTATACTTTTAGTCCATGATTTTCCATGTGTTATGCCCATGATGTACACAACTTTTTTTAGATTTTACAATTTTTTGGCACAAAACAGCATTGTACCTCATTAAAAATGTATAATATTTTGTTTAATAGTTGAACATTTGGTTTACTGCACATTCTGTTGAAAAAATTCAAATTTTACAATCATTTTGGAAAAACTTATTAATATTTTAAAAATAATTTGTTGCTAATTGAAAAAAAAATTGAAATATAATTTTTGTTCTCAAAACTGTTTGATTACATATCAAATGTACAATTAAAAAAGTGTCATGCACAATGGAGCATTTTTTGCGGGTTATTTCTGAGTTAAGAAAAAGTGGACAAAAGTGTAATGTCCGTGACGCTGAAAATGTAATGTCCGTGACGCAACGTTTTGTTGTCTAGATCACATATGCCTGGCCCGTTTCCCCCAAAACAACTTGGATTCAATTCATCATTGCCTTGTCTATAATTAAATACCTAAATCACCTTTGTGAGGTCTCAGAACTCACAGACTTTTGCAAAGATGTAGGCTATATGGATGCAAAAAGTCATGTCCAAAAGATGTAATGTCCGTGACGGCGCACATTTCGCAGAATTACTCAGTAACGAATTGGATAAATGTTCTGAAACTTTTTTTGCATACTTAACTAGGATATTGTTTTGTAATCAAAATAAAAGTTAGACATTGGTTAGAGGTATGAATTAGTAGTGGCATCGGAAAGTCATGAAAATTCTCTGATTTGTAATGTCCGTGACGCTGGAGTTGCCCATATATTACTCATTGCGGATATAGTATCGGAAATTCCTTGTTGAGAGACAAACGAATATCACTAGCGATACTATTTCCGATAAATAATAATAGTTGTATTTGCTCAAATTGAAAGGATGTACGTGTGTGTGTGTGTGGGGGGGGGGGGGGGGGGGGTGGGGGGGGGGGGGGGTTAAAGTAACCCCACATAATTTGACAAAAACAATAAGACACATAGACACATAAGGGGAATCTTGCAAAAACAAAGAAAAGCAATACGAGAACTGTGTTCCCCAATAATTCACGTACCCCCCCCCCCCCCCCCCCCAATTAGCCCGACCACGCTAGCCACTAACCACGCTAACCTAAGATCCCTAAGATCATTATGTTGTGATATATGTTTTGAATATGTGTATATAGATATGTATATATGTTATATTGTGCTACATTTTATTTTCTTCACTATTATAGGTGACGTGAGAAATAAAACATAGAACATTGAACATTGAACATTTAGTATGGAAGGAAACTGTCCATTATACATGCTTTTCCCTTTAACCGTTCCTGTAGTGTACTTACATCCCGACATTATACATTTGAATTTAGACACTCGTAAAATTTGATTATTCATCTTTTTTTCGACCAGAACTCTTGAATGTAGATTATTGTATTCACTTATTGGATTAATTTAAACATATAGGAAAACTGACCAGAAATATATAATATACGGTAAATGAAAAAGAGCAAAGAAAATGGGATATTGGATTAGTTACATTTTATTACTTTGTTGTTTATGATTTTACATGTGCAGATAATTTAAGTTAAAATCATTGCTTCATGTTGCACTATCCTGGCTCACTATACATCGCTGTTCGGCGAGAATGTCCAACTTACTTGTAAAAATACGCATACTGTTCCTTGTAAGAGCTTCTTCCCAGCCGAGATGAGATCACCATAGCGTAGTTGTAACTAGAATAGCTGCAAGGTACAACATACATCGTGTCATAATTATCTTCTTTGAAATTATGTTTTTATAATGACGGTATCACGACACATAATAACAATAATACTAATAATGAGTGTACAATGTATTTATAACGCGCATATCACATAATTATGTCTCTATGCGCTGTAAGAAATTGAAATAGAAGAAAGAAAGGTTCAGCATACTATACTGCGTATTAATTACTATTATATGCATATCAAGTTATGATAGAAAAGACTATAATATCAAAGAAAAGGCTATAATATCAAAATGTAATGTAAACTTAATAATGTTATATGATATAATTGAGTTATTATCCTTGTATTTTTGCCATGATACTGATAAGTAAGTTTGTATTTTAACGCAATTATAAATTTAGATGACCTGATATGCCCTTGATTGAAATCGAATATGAAATTAGATCACATGGGGAGTTTGGGGCACATTCCCTCAATGAATTGATAAAAGCGAATAACGAATAATGTCAAACATGAATAAGTATCCTATTTTGACCTTGTACATGACTGTATAAATGTACACTATATACCTAACATAGATTATGCTTGTCATTATACAAAATCATGAACATAATAATTACTGAAGAATAATAATACATTTATGTAGCGCCCAATACAACCGTTTCAAGGCGCTTTAGAAACAAGACCGTCATTACACCCCCATAGGTATGCCATGCAGTGGTCACTGGGTACCATTCAAGTTATATCATAGGCGTCAATTTCTTATCGCCATTAGGGGGGGGGGGGGGGGTGGGGGATGATCCAATATAGTGTTTCAAGGCTTGTATTTTTGTCTTGATACTGATAAGTAAGTTTGTATTTTAACGCAATTATATATGGGGATGATACGTCATTTCGACCATCTTCGACAAGAAGATAGTTAGGCAATTACTGCCTCACCCTGTAGTTCATATTACTCATTGAATGCACATGGACCAGTATAACATAATTTATATGAGTGAAATGCCATATTGAAGGACAAACACACGTGCCACGGCTGGGAATCGAACCCACGACCCACGCACTGGAAGGCGAAGGCGCAAACCAATATATACCACCAAACTCCCGCACACAAATTTGGTAGAATTAAATCAACTTATCAATTATTTTTATTCTTTTTTTTTTTCTTAGTTTTTTTTTGGATGAAGTAGTTGTTAATTATCTCTGTTTCTTAATTGTTTTATTTATGTACATTTATTTGTAATTCATTTGTATTGATTTGCATTGTTTTGGTTGTATTCAAAAGTGGACATTGTATTGTTTTTAATTGTATGCATGCATGGCCCCTTGGTAGTTCAGTTATTTAACTGAAAGGGCGACCCTGTTGAAATAAATCAAAATAAATAAATAAATGATTGGTAAATGATGGGTAATAATTACTCGTTGACTAGGTCGAGGAGCTCCTGGATGGCAGTTCCGTCCTTGTTCCTAATCTCCTGGATGAGTACCATGTCGTACATCGAGATGATCTGCGGGAAGTGAAGAAAAGACAGTGAAATCCCAAAGTCGGATGTATTGCCGCCATAATTTAAAAGCAAATCTATAATCAAAATTAATTACGGCATAATCACAATGCAATTTTCTATCAAAACGCAATTGTATATAATAGTCGAAATGCATTATTGTAAATTCAAAATTAATTTTGACCATGGCAAAAGCTTCTCACGCGTGAACTAATATGTGAGCATTTCGAACGACACAGCTAGTACCCAACAGTTATGCGAAAGGAATTTTTATTATATAATACCTAGAATATATATATCTAAACAAAAATTATATCTCGCAACTTAAACATGTTAAAGGGGTAGTACAGTTTTGGTAAGGCTCAGCTTTAGTAACCCGAACCTTCAGAATAACATTACAACATAATAGTTATAACTCCACCATGCTCAAAAGGTATAGAAAATTACAAACGACTACGGTAAGTAGTACGCCTGTTATCATTCAAAAAGAGCCATTAAAACACAAGAGGGCGCTCTTTAAAAAAGCATTGGTTTCAACCATTTTCATACAAAAGTATGCATGTGTTGTTTTGTTGAAATAATAATCAAATAGAGACATCATCAACAGCTATTTAAAAACACCTTTCAACAAATTTAGAAAAAGTGTAGGCATTTTTTAAATTTTTCACAAAATCATCTAATACATTTGGGGCCCAAATTTATTCCGATCAGATATTTTTATTGATATTTCAGCCGTTTCTGAACCGATTTTAATCAAAATTAATAAAGTTTATTCCGCCATTAAAATTGTATGCTCTTTCAAATTTTACACTCAGTTTTGTTATTATTTCACAACAATTTTTTTTTTTGGAAGCGCTCTCTATACCAAAACTGAACTACCCCTTTAAGAGTTTTTGTTTGCGAAAAGTGGATGATATCGTTTAACTCATGCCGCGCCGACGGATTCAAGAGCTTGGCACAGACAATACACATAATACAGGATATACATTCTATTTGGGATTTCAAGAGTTAATATATGAATAATATTAACACATATATAATGGGGTAACATAAAGCATTCAACCGGTATAAATACATTATAGATAATAGAAAATGGAGTAACAAAAACAACCTGCTTCAGTTTGTCCACAACTTGTGGTTTGTCCATCTTGGACACTCCGAAGGTCTGGATGTTGAAGGCCGAGATCTTGATGGTGGCATGGGCGCTGGGCAGAGCGAGAGCTGCCACTAGTAGCAGTGCAAAAGTCAGGAACGAAGCCATCTTGTTTTCCGCGCGAAGAGAAACCGAAAGACTCTCCGTTTCACCAGAGAAGATTTGAAATCGATGATGAGCTCTTTGGAAAGCGTTACGTTTTCCCCAATGATGTGGCGCCTCGGTCAGTAGAGGTATTTATATAATTCCATAAATAAACGTACTCGTCGATCGCTCGTTATCTTTTTACGCTTATCTTTACTCTACTGCAATGACGTTTGTATTGATAAATATTATACGAAGCCCATGCTGAGCAAGGTAAACAGCAAAGCAATGCTAATAATATAATTGATCAAATGTAGAAGAGTGAAATTTTGTACAAAAATAATGTTCTTCTTATATCAGTTTTGCGTTATATTGACTGTGTATTCATTGTCAGGGTTTGCTTTTCATGACCAGCATGGCCAGAGGTCACCTGACTTATTCTTTCTCACCGTGTGCAGTTACGAGAGTTGGGAATTACATATACAATTGGTTCGATAAGCCTCTTACAAACCAGACGACAAAATAACCCAAACCCGCTTTAAATGCATTTTCTTTTACAATAAAAAGAAGTCACTGCCCCCATTCCAAGGTCAACTGAGCAGAAAATGTTTATTAATAAAGCGACGCGAACTTTATCTGTGAAAATAAGTTAACACAACTGGTAAGTTTCGTGTGAATTTTCGAAACAGAAAACATATGATGCGCAAAAGATAAATACATAGTACGGTGTAGTCGAATGATAACTTTGTCCAATCTTCATAATATTCTACTGCATGCGTATACAACGTTAAGGAGTGGTCACATTGGGACACGACTCCCCACGAATAGACCCACGAATGCAGTACGAATTGGTACAAATCTATGGCAAGCCGTTTTAACATCTATTCCTATTTCTTGATATCAATAATTGAATTATTAATATCAGTTTATTTCTTGATATCAAGTATTACCAATACCGAAAAGTATTTCTTGATATCAAGAATGCATTTCTTGATATCGAGAATGCATTTCTTGATATCAAGAATTCGATTTCTTGATATCAAGAATTGAATTCTTGATATCAAGAAATAGGAATAAATGTTAAAAACGGCTTGCCATTGATTTGTACCAATGCGTACTGCATTCGTGGGTCTATTCGTGGGGAGTCGTGTCCCAATGTGACCACTCCTTTACGACCATCGTCTCTTTCACAGGTTCCCATGTTGTTGGCACGTGTCATTTTGATTCCAGTTAATAAAATATATTTACTCGATTGTTATATAGCGTCTGATTATGATTGATCATCACTGGCGTACTGGTGGTGGGGTGGGGGGGGGGGGGGGGGCACCCCCTCCCACCGCTCAGTCTCACACTTACCTCATGCTCAAAGTTGTCAACTCTGCCATTACGCTATATCTGGTGGTGATGCGGAATTTGTTCTGCCCCAAAAAAAGTTTTTGCTCATTACGCCACTGTTTATCATGACCTCTAATTAAGTTCTTTGCAATATTATTTTATCTCGGTCATCGGACCCACTCACAATCAATCCGCACGTGATGTTCACTTTCTACTCCCTTTATACAGGGTGGCCCAAACAAAACGGAACGGGGCACTTCCCAAAATATAGTAACAAATGTATTATGTCCATCGGATAGGGTGTCTTTTCAAATGAACAACGACATCAAGAACAGTCAATTTGGTCGTGTAGTTTTTGTTTTAGAGCGCTGCGAGTGAGACCATGTCAGGTACCAATTTTTGTCAATTTTTACATAGTCGGCGCCAGTTAACATGCACTCCCTGCCCGTAATACCGTTGATCGACCATGCCTATTTCTCGTCACACGACTGAGTGCACACTAACAATGGCGTGCGTTATCCACGCTATGAAAGGCGATACGTGCGATGTATCAAGCACTGGCTTGTTAAAAATTGACAAAAAAGAGAACCTGACATGGACATAACATTTGTTACTATATTTTGGGAAGTGCCCCGTTCCGTTTTTTTGGGGCCACCCTGTATAGGAACAATGCATTATTGCGGCCATAGAGCAGTAATTTGTATAAATACACGTTCCATTCCTACTGCGGGACCCCACTTATACACCTAATATATTAAGTAGAGAACATCAATAGTGAACTAATTATCTTGCTGAAGGCAAACGCAACGGACAATACACTGGATTCGAACTCGGGATCCCACTCACTGGAGAGCGCGCGCTCTACCAATCTTCCCTCATACGTCCACAGATGATAATACTCAATCTATATAACTTTACTAAATATGTTTTGTTCACTTACATGTTTCTACACATCATCGTAGCCATGATAAGTAGGGGCAATGGAAAGTCTCAACTGGAATATCTTCCCATTGACAAATTAAACGAATCAATAAATCTGTTACCATTTGGCAAAATATAGTTTTATTCATTTTAATAACGATGAACATCACAACTACAAATACATAGAAAACTGTATAAAAAATACCAACTAAGCAAATAACCCTACAGGAAAGTAAGCAGTATTTTATAGATGTCCAGTATTTGATTTTATAATTTGATTCATCGCCTTTACATTAAATTAAATACTTTATTGATTTTCTCTGATTGTCTTTGTGCACAATGTTATGAATTATTAATAAGGTAAATTAACCTCTATATTATTACCCATTATATGCTATGCATCAGAGTAAAGTAATAATAATAATGGCAATTGTAATATCACCATTTCTATAGCGCAGCTACAGTAAATAATATAATCTACAGCTTACTTTGTATCCATGGTCAGTGGCGAATGTGATCGGAAACATGGGAGTTATTGGGGGTCACACTCTATGTATTTCCCTATTTTTGATAAGATTTCCCCTTTAAGTTTCTAATCGTTGTTTTCTTCTTCAAATTATTGGGCTGCACATATCCCCGGGGGGGGGGGGGGGGCACTCATGTATAATGTAAGACGGGTATGTGCCGCTTAAAAGAACCCCGTTTTCACACCCGATTGCCGCTCTAAAGATACCCGATTTTCAAACATTTCCGCTCCATAGACCCCCGGAATGACTTGGCTAGGTAGTTGAGTAGCCTCAAGTCCATTATTCTTCTTCTAGTCAGCTCCTTGACCACCATTTTAGGGTTTCCGTAGGTCTTTGGTAGCTCCAAGTTCATGTATTTTGCCCGTATTTGGTAGTTGTAGTCTGCTCCTTAGCTCCAACGACCCTATATACTGTGCTTGTATATAGTCAGCTCTTAAGACCCCTATTTCAGATTTCCGTGCGGCACACCCCCGTCAAAAAATAATTCGAGTGCCCCCCCCCCCCCCCCCCCCCCGGGCACATATCCCGTGTCCCCTTCGCTACGCCACTGAACATGTTACTCTTTAGTTTATCTTGTTTTAACTCAGACATACTTATTTTGATAAATGTCTTTGTATGACATTTTATAAAGCATACATATAATTTATTTTCCAGTACAGATACTTGACAAGAGATAGCCTACATACGTATATACATACCTGAGTAACAGTATTTTGGAAAATTCATACGGTATATATGGGGTGAACCAGAGGCGTCGATCCGTTTTTGCGATTGGGGGGCGAAATTTGAAATTTTTTCCAGAGTGACCACTGAGAGAGCAAAAAGCCCCACATTGGCATGCCCGGAAGTTTTATTATGCGCTCATTGAAAGTGTCTTGATGGTTCAAAGACCTGACTTTGGGGGGCACCCATATTTGGGGACAATATTTGGGGACAATATTTGCGGAGCCCCCGGAAGCTTTTAGATTTCAGACATTTGCAACTCCTATCATGGGTGTTAAAATTGTATAAAATAGTGAACCTGCTCGTAACGTATTTTTAAAGGGCATAGCGAGGAAAAGATTGAGCCTTGCATGAGATGGATACACGTGATCATGTATACTATAGAGCCATCGATATAGTCTAGGGCATTGAGCTCCCATAAAACTAAGCAAGGGCGTCAACAACTTCTCAAAAGTGGAGGGGAGACATTGCGAGGAAGCGAAGCGACCGAGCGGGGGAGGGTGTGGGAGGGGGTGTCCCCCTCCCACAGTAGGGAGCTTTTGTATTTTTGGGCGTGAAATTGTGCGATTTGGTGCAAACCTGAGACAGAAATTGTACGTAATATGAAGTATATAAGTATGGAACCAAACATACATAATGACAACGGGAGGGGGACAATCTCCCCCACTTTCAAATGTGGGGGGACATGATATTCCAATTTGATTTGCGTTCAGCGCATTTTGACCGAATTGACTGAAAGATATATTATTTCAGATTATTTTATTTTCTGTGACGGTGTGCTATAGATGAGGGTTTAATAAACTTCGTTTGAGGTGTGCGTTTGAGAAATTACACTGCCCAACACATTTCGAAAGGTGAGTTCCCACAACCGAAATGAAACTTGCAATATGAGAAACTGTATGCGCGCGAAGCGCGCGGCAAAAAGGAGATTTACAGTCCTTTTCAAACTAAAAAAAAGAAGCTATTTTGAAGATTAATTATTGATAAATGTGTCTTTCCCCTCTTTGGCATTATATCACTCGATTTTTTTTCTTCCTCATTTTCGGAATTATTGGGTGGGGGGGGGGGGGGGGCGAAATGATATGTTCGCCCCCCAATATTTTCATTGGGGGGCGACCGCCCCCCTGCCCCACCAGGATCGATGCCCCTGGGGTGAACACAATAATATTATGTAATAATCATTACTTATTTTTTACTTAAGAATTTAAGAAATTTTTTGAATTATCTAGTATCGGTTTACATGTATCTATAATACTTCTTCCAAATATATATACTGCTCTGCAGTACTAATAAAATAATGCTTTATTTTCACGCACCTGATAATAACATTATAACATAATTTGTCCATAACATCTTATAAACTCAAAATACCGTCCACGCGTATATTGACGATAAAGAAGGCGTTGTCGTATCTAAAACTGCTTGCAGATTGGAAATACATTTTACATATACTATGACTGCATAATAAAAAGTTTAATTCCTAGATTTCAAAGTTCTGATACGTTGTAAATATATACAGCGTTTTCCCCTTCTATATACCGTAGGAATAAACGACTTGCCTGGTTGTTATGGTGATTGGTCATTTAGAAAAGTCCACCAGTATACGTTCGTAACGGAGTACTATAACCAGAAGCATTCACAAACAACTTTTCTCTAGAAATTAATAATTCGAAGGTACACAATAATATTCCATTTTATATCGATCATTCATCAATAATCAATTGAGGATTTGAATACGATTCGCCGTCTCCGAAATCGAAATAAATCTCCGTTTCGTCTCCCGTGAAGACCGGGTTTGGCTTGAAATTCCCGCCCTCTTCGACGGCGTACTCGTACTCGTGATCCTCTAATTGTAATCCCGAGTCCCGATAGCCGAAAGACCGCACGTCGAACCTTGGCTCCGTCGTGATTTCATAGGTCGCCATTCCTCCCGTCTCCGAGAGGCTCCGCTTGCGACTGTTGAAATAATTATAATGATGATGATGATGATAAGGATACTAATATTACTATTAATAATAACAAAAATAATGATGGTAATAATAACAATACTACTACTACTAATACTACTACTACTACTACTACTACTACTACTACTACTACTACTACTACTACTACTACTACTACTACTACTACTACTACTACTACTACTAACTACTACTACTACTACTACACTCTAAAAAAATAACTAGTCAAAATGACCAGAAACCTATTTAGCCGGGCACCTGCACTATTCTAGTCAAAATGATCCGGAAAATCTAGTCAAATACATTGATGTTTTAATTAAATATTGCCTTTTTATACAGAAAAATAATCTAAAATTATACTCAATAGCGTTTTCACGTTATTGAGTATAATTTCAATATATTTTTCTGTATACAAAGGCAATATAAAATTAGAACATCAATGTATCTGACTAGATTTTCCGGATCATTTTGACTAGAAATAGTGCAGGTGCCCGGCTGAATAGGTTTCTGGTCATTTTGACTAGTTATTTTTTAGAGTGTACTACTACTACTACTACTACTACTACTACTACTACTACTACTACTACTACTACTACTACTACTACTACTACTACTACTACTACTACTACTACTACTACGACTACTACTACTACTACTACTACTACTATTACTACTACTACTACTACTACTACTACTACTACTACTACTACTACTACTACTACTACTACTACTACTACTACTACTACTTCTACTACTACTACTACTACTACTACTACTACTACTACTACTACTACTACTACTACTACTACTACTACTGCTACTGATACTGCTACTGCTACTACTACTACTACTACTACTACATGTACTACTACTCCTACAACTCCTACTACATGTATATACTACTACTACTACTACTACTACTACTACTACTACTACTACTACTACTACTACTACTACTACTACTACTACTACTACTACTACTACATGTACTACTACTCCTACTACTCCTACTACTCCTACTACATGTATATACTACTACTACTACTACTACTACTACTACTACTACTACTACTACTACTACTACTACTACTACTACTACCACTACCACTACTACTACTACTACTACTACTACTACTACTACTACTACTACTACTACTACTACTACTACTACTACTACTACTACTACTACTACTACTACTACTACTACTTCTACTACTGCTTCTACCACTACCACTGATAGTAATAACAATATATATTATGGCTCTTAATATGGGTGTTTATATCTAAGTACAAATTACGATACCATAAACTATACATTACAACTTATATGTGTAACGCGAACAATCTAAATATTAATGTAATCAATAGCACTAAACTAAAGTCGTTTAATCAATAACACATCATGTACTTACGCGTTATTGACCACAATATTGGCGAAGACCATGGTCAGTGTCAATAGAATGATGATGATGACGACTATGGCGATGATCACGACGTACCAGTATTGCTCAAGCCAGTTCTACAAAATATGAAGTATATTCATAAATTGTGTAAATTGTGAATTTACAGATGATATAGACAATTCAAACTATTTAATATTAATGATTCGCATTTATACTACGATACGGTATTGGTATCATTATAGACAATGTGGTGATTATGAGTTTACAAAATAATATAGACAATATATTAAGATTATCTATTTGATATTGATTCGCATAATGTACACTACAATAATTGCCATGGTATCCTAAGATGCAATGTGGTGTGAATTAATTCTTGCAAACCACCATGCACCAATTGCCAGTTCGCCATCAACGACAATTATTCAACATCAGCTCCTAACCTCTAAATTCTGCTTTAAGACAAATTCGTTTCATTACCAATACAAATGTAATACAATGTTTTCAAGAAAAATCTATCCACCGGTCCCTGGTCCATCCATTATATTTGAAAAATACTCTCTACCTTCGATTTTCCCAATGACACAGCACTGCAATTTTAAGATTAAGCACAACTGATTAGAATTAATCAATCTCTACTTACGACAGATTCTTGCGTTGCGTCCTCCGACACGACTTCGCCGAAGTAGAACTGAAACGAAGTATCTGCTTCCAGCTCCTCCTCTGGGATCCCGTTGAGGAGTTCGTCGATCTCGGTCGACGTCAGTGCCGTATCGTTCACGTAGACGACGAAAGTTACTCCGGTAATCTCCTCGCTGTAAATGAAAATAAGTGCGTTCTGTGAATGGGAAATTGATTTAGCTTGTAGAAGATAGCGATGGACGTTACAATTTCGGCTTTCTGCAAGTTAAAAAATAAAGTTTCATGAGCTTATAATTGCCGTAAGGCGTAAGCCATATCAGTTCGGTAAAAGTTTAGTAAACAAACACGGATCAGTTATGTTGAAGTCGATTATAAACATAATTCGAATTATCCCTTATTTTAAATGTGGCAATAATTATCTTATTTTCATTAATTCAAATCATAGTGTATGAGTAATATATACGTACTACGTAGTCACGATAGTTGAAATGACACTACAACGATACCCAACCATTTAACAAATTAGGTTTTATTCCAAAAGGGGAGGGGGGGGGGGGGGCACTGGATGTATAGCCTCGGAACGGGCGCATTTACCTTGTGTCTGATGTGTAATATACTGACGTTCCCATCACCATCACGTTGATTTCGCCATCAACGGCTTCGTCTAGGACTTTCTCGATCTCCGCCTCGAATGATTGTTCATCGAAGTCGCCGTCGGCACTATACACGAACAGGCTGAACGAATTCACTTCTAAATCTATAGCGATAAACGGAGATGGTTGATAAGGTAATGATATGATGGATGCGTTAATGTATCAAGCACTGATTATTTATTTCTTTTCCCGCAAAAAGAACTTTGATATAACCCAAGTTTCCATTTTAATAATCGTCGACTATCAAATCATAGTTGCATAATTTTTTCTTTCGATTTTGTCATGATAGTTTCCAGTGATCATTGCTTATGTCAGGGTTATATCAGGGTTTTAACAGTGTATACTGACCATGTCATCCTGTATAAATACATGTTTATTCAAATAAAATTAAAATAAATAATATAATATCATTGGTTTGTATTATACTCACCCAAATCGCATTTGCTGCCTGCAAAGTCGTCTATACATTGACACAGGAGGGACCCATCGATGTCGCTGCTGCATTCGCCACCATTTTGGCAAGGGCTGGACGTGCAGGGGTCTTCGAGCTCGCAGTTGACCCCCACAAATCCGTCGTCGCACAGGCAGCTAAAATAATAAGAAAATAATAGAAAAAGAGAAAACAAATTAATACAATCGTTGATTCAATGTCATTTAACACCATGATATAACCGATTTAGAAAGGGTAGCGTATGGTAAATCTTAAGCACATTAAGTACGTATTTTTAAAATCATCATGGCCGTACATTAATTTTCGCTTATTTTGTTAAAACATGATAACTCAAAGCATGAACATTTATAGACTGATCGACATTCCAGTCGATCTATCCATCAATAAACGAATGAATGAATGAATGGATCAATCAATCAATTAATCAATCAATCAATCAATCAATCAATCAATCAATTAATCATAACTGCCATTATAATCGTTTTAGTTTCTGTACAATATTCCCATTTTCACTTGAACAAAAAATTGTCTTAATCTGTTAGTTACCTGTATGAATCCGAATCAAGTGTGTCACAAGCACCGTTCACGCAGGGTGTCGATGTACATGGATCAGTGATGACATCACACACTTCTCCACTGAACCCTTCGAGGCAGACACATTCGTACGACCCGTCACTGTTGACGCACTCCGAGTTCTCTGGGCAGACGTCCTCGGTGGAAATTAAACATTCGTTGATGTCCTGCGAACAGTCATCGTCGGTGTACCCCACGGCACAAGTGCAACTGTAGCTGGCTACTTGATCGGTGCAGGTACCTTGGTTGAAACAGGGAGTGCTTTGGCAGTCATCGATGTCCAATTCGCAGTTGGTGCCTTCATAGCCGGCGTCACAGGTGCAGTTGTACCCATCAACGAGATCTTGACACGAAGCGCCATTCAGGCAGGGGTCAGTGCTGCAGTCATCGATGTCCAATTCGCAGTTAGTGCCTTCATAGCCGGCGTCACAGGCGCATTTGTACCCATCAACGAGATCTTGACACGAAGCGCCATTCAGGCAGGGGTCAGTGCTGCAGTCATCGATGTCAAATTCGCAGTTCGTGCCTTCATAGCCGGCAGCGCAGGTGCAGTTGTACCCATCAACGAGATCTTGACACGAAGCGCCATTCAGGCAGGGGTCAGTGCTGCAGTCATCGATGTCAAATTCGCAGGTAGTGCCTTCATAGCCGGCCGCGCAGGTGCAGTTGTACCCATCAACGAGATCTTGACACGAAGCGCCATTCAGGCAGGGGTCAGTGCTGCAGTCATCGATGTCAAATTCGCAGGTAGTGCCTTCATAGCCGGCCGCGCAGGTGCAGTTGTACCCATCAACGAGATCTTGACACGAAGCGCCATTCAGGCAGGGGTCAGTGCTGCATTCATCGACATCCGTTTCACAATTTGTCCCCACGTATCCAGCGACGCAAGTGCAGTTATATCCGGCTAATAAATCCTGACAAGAAGCCCCGTTCTGACACGGATCGCTCTCACATTCGTTTACTTCGCTTTCGCAGATAACCCCCTCGAATCCCAGCGCACAGGTGCAATTGTATCCGCCAACAAGGTCGACGCAGGTGCCTCCAGACAGACACGGATTACTAGCGCATTCATCGATCTCAATTTCGCAATTCGTTCCGTTGTATCCGTTGCTACAATCACAAATATATTCCCCGATGCTCGACTCTCTGCAAATGGCGCCATTTTTACAGGGGTTGGACGCACATTCAATGATTTCATTTTCACAGTCGACGCCACCGTATCCAGATAGACAGCTGCATGTGTAGTATCCGATGAGGTCTGAACAGGTACCCCCGTTTTTGCAAGGACCCGCTTCGCATTCGTCCGTATCGGTTTCACAATTTTGACCCTCGTAGCCTGTCGAACAGCTACAGTTGTACGCGTCAACTAGATCATCACAAGTCGCTTCGTTTTGACAAGGATTTGATTCGCATTCATCTAGTTCAGTCTCGCAGTTTGAGCCATGATATCCGGCTGCACAACTGCAGTTGTAACCCCCGATAAGGTCGACGCAAGTTCCACCGTTTGCACACGGTCCACTTTCGCACTCATCCAGCTCCGATTCGCAGTTATCTCCGTAGAAGCCCTCGCTGCAGAAACAATAGTAACCATCAAGGAGGTCGGAACACGTTGCTCCATTTTGGCAGGGGTTCGAGCTGCATTCGTCAATGTCCGTTTCGCAAACGTCACCGTTGTATCCAGCTTCACAGCTACAATTGAAACCGTCGAGGAAGTCAGTGCAGGTTCCATTGTTTAAGCAAGGATTACTAGAACATTCGTCCAATTCGATTGTACAGTCGTCACCTTCATACCCCTCTATACAAATGCAAATGTAGCCCCTTATGACATCTTCACATGTAGCTCCGTTTAAACATGGAGAAGACTCGCATTCGTCGATTTCTATATCGCAGTTGGTCCCAGAGAACCCATCGAGACAGGTGCAATTGTAGCCATCGATGTCGTCGAAACAGGTGCCTTGATTCTGACAAGGGTCGGAAGAGCATTCATCGACCTCTTCCTCACAGTTCGATCCCGTGTACCCGCTTCTACATGTGCAGTTATATCCGCCAATTAAGTCCATACATGTTCCACTATTCAAACATGGTTGACTTTCACACTCATCTATTTCGACTACACAGTTATCCCCCTCATATCCATCGCTGCAGTTGCATTCGTACCCGTTCACAATATCAACACAACTACCACCATTCTGGCACGGGCCAGACGCGCACTCATCCAATTCCGCTTCACAGGTTGGACCGGACCATCCCGAAGTGCAATTGCAGCTGAAGTCGCCGATGAGATCCTGGCAAGTGGCATTATTTAGACATGGAGTGTTATCGCATTCGTTAATGTCCGTTTCACAGTGTAAGCCTTCATATCCATTCGAGCAGGTGCAGTTGTAGCCATCGACCAAGTCCAGACAAGTCCCTTCATTAAGACAGGGGTTCGAACTGCATTCGTCTATCTCCTGGGAGCAGGTCGTACCTTCGTACCCGCTTGAGCAGTTGCAGTAAAAGTCGCCAACTAGGTCGACGCACGACGCCGAATTTTCACACGGATCGATGGCGCAATCGTCGACATCAGTCTCACAGTTTGTTCCCTCGAATCCTTCGGAACAATTGCATTCATATCCTCCAACCAAATCTGCACAATTAGCGCCGTTCAAGCAAGGATTCGAACCACACTCGTCTGTCTCAGTGGCACAGTCCGATCCTTCGTATCCATCGATGCAGCTACAGTTATACCCTCCAACAAGATCGGCACAAGTTCCCCCGTTTTGGCATGGGTCACTCTCGCATTCATTCACCTCCTCTTCGCAGTACACCCCCTGGTAACCCGTGGCGCAGCTGCAGTTGTATTCCCCCACCAGGTCGTTGCATGTTGCCCCGTTTAGGCACGAGCTGTTTACGCAATCATCAATATTCGTCTCACAGTCGGGACCCTCGTAACCATCAACGCATTCGCACGAGTAACCATTGACGGCGTCGAGGCAGGTGCCTCCATTCAGACAAGGATCCGAAGCGCACTCGTCAATGTCGGTTTCGCAGTTCGTTCCTTCGTAGCCGTCCACGCACTCACAACTGTACTCGCCCACCAGGTTGCTACACGTGGCACCGTTCTCGCAAGGGTCGCTCGCGCATTCATCGATCTCGGTCGCGCAGTTATCTCCTTCGTATCCGTCGGCGCATGTGCAGTTGAACCCATCGACGAGGTCGACGCAAGATGCGCCGTTCAAACATGGAGAACTCTGGCACTCGTCGATGTCGACGGCGCAGGTGCTGCCCTCGTAGCCTGGGCTGCAGGTGCAGTTGAAGCCGTCCACCAGGTCGACACAGGTTCCTTCATTGAGGCAAGGATTGGTCGCGCAGTAGTCCTTATCCGTGGTACAGTCTTCACCCTCGAAACCAGAGCCGCATGACAGGGTGTAACGAATGCTCAATCTGTCAACAATGGAGAAAGATAGATGGCACAGGATAAATAGAAAGAGAGTGAAATCATGAAGGAAAGTATCGAAAACGGACAGGGGTTTACGGCATAGTATAGGGACATATACAAAATAATATGAGAAAGAACGATTTAATAGCAAAAATTACATAGGGAAGAAGATAAACACATGCAAAATATATTCATACATCAGTTACATTTGTCTCTAAAAATGTCTAATTAAAGTCAAATTCATAATTGATCAATATTATTTAACCGTAACGTGAAATCAAACTATACATTACATTATCTGGCTTTTTTGGTATGGAAATGTTGTATATTATTTCAAAAAATGTCAGAATTACGTGACCCTGATTATGATTTTCGTTAACTTCAAATTTGAGCTATTAAAGTTTTAAAGTTAAGGGAGGCAATCACCCTCTCTATTAAAGCCTTGTTCATGATTATCCCTGTAGCCCAGGGGGATGTTTCACAAAGATCCCAAGTTGAACTTAACTCTAAGTTGGACCTAACTATTATGGAAAGCCATTTGTAGCCTTGGTAAACAAAAAATTCAAAAGCGAAAAGGCAAATATTTGAGAGTTTTCATACATTTGATATCAAGAACATAACATCTCCTTGATAATAGAAAAAATAATCATAATTTGAACCAACTTGCCTTTTAAAATTATTTTCGAAGAAACACACAGCTTTCCATAATTGTTAAGTCCAACTTAGAGATAAGTTCAACTTACGATCTTTGTGAAACACCCCCCCCCCCCCCCCTGGGTTAGTATTGTTAATGAGAATCACGTACGTCGTAGGATCGACTGCATTACGCTCGCCTGTCAGCGGTATAACGAAGGTTCCCTGTGTCGTGTTCGTCACGATGTATTGGTATGTGTCGATGGTTTGCGAGGGATTGGTACCGTCATCATCCTGGGCTTCGATATCGATGATCACGCCTGAGGACTATTATGGGGAAAACATACTATTTGTGAGTAAAGTCCATAATTAGTGTTCAACAACGTGTATAACATTAATATGCTTCGACATTGACTCTCAGCGTCAAATATTCAAACTTGTCTTACAGATTATGGTTATGAATTAAACAAAATTTGAAATGATGTTCGTTGAAATGGAGAGATCTTCCAAAAAGCAATGCTTGTATATTATGGATCCCTCAAATACTTTTAATGATGGATGTTTACTATAATATATTACGTCTTCGGATGTCCAGTTCACAGGCACATTCTAGTAATTATAATCATGTGATAACAGTCGCGTAGCAACAAGTGATTTGGGATAGGGTAGAACGGTGACTTGAGAAAGAAAATATGCAATTATTGAAATGACTTGCTGTTCCCTCGTGGCCGTAGCGTGATTAGGGGAGCACACTCTCTATGTATCTCTTTATTATGTAAATAATTTCCCCTACATGTTTTTTAAAAATTAATTGTATCAAATTATTTGGGGCACATGCCCCCGTCACTAAGCCACTGTCCCTCCCTATCGTCAATGCCCATGACACGTGAGTATTTTCCCCGTTTCCCCCGATAAAGTGATACATATTGGTTATTTAAAAACTGCTGGGAAAGTGTGAGTGGGGTAGGGCCGATGGGTGGTTTCAGATCTTAGCACCCTTTTCGTTTCATTCACGTATCATGCCAATGCATACGTATAATGATCTCTATTAAATATTAGCATCAAGTTGCAGACTAAATCATGAAACCCAGGGTGGAATTATATAATATCAAAAATTACCGGCCACTCATCAATAGTAACGCTGATTGGGTTTGGAAGATCCCCAAGGTTATTGAAGGTCAATTCGCTGACGTCATCACCAAGCTTTCCAGTATTTCCATTGTAGTACGAGCACCCTGACGATCTAAAATGCATCCAACAAAAATAGATACGAAGTTTAAAAACTAATAGTGTATATAAATTATTGTTTTGAACACGATTACCAAGTATTTAGCCATTCACGATAGTTATAATCATATAATTATTGTAAGGTATATAGGAAACTAGGCATTTGTCTTACATAATATAATTTGCAATCAATTCTTGCAAGATAATGGTAAACACAATATTATTTTGTTATAAAACAAAAAAATACATTTAGTGATTTGTTGTACGTTTTCATCAAACTTGTCGTGAAACGAAACGTTCCAATAAATTTTGTCGAAACAAAGTACCGTGCAATCTGATATATAATATTATTCGCTACCGTTCTTTAATTTACACGCAGACGAAGGTATCATTATTTTTACAATAAGGTCGAGCCCTAGACATACTATATGCTGGAGTAAATATCGTAGGTCCCCGGATATAGCTTGGTTTAATAATATGCATTTTAAGGAAATCTTGTTATCACACTTATTACAATGACTTCCGTATTTATACTTGTTTGTATTGTATTGCTCTTCAGCAACCATGATACATTTGAGTTATATGCTGTTGGTTTTCGTACCCATCATCGATGCAAATCTCGAAAGCGGGATCACATCCAGATTGGCACACAAAACCATTTGGTCCCACAGGATCGCAGCATTGATTGTCAACCAGATCTTCACCGATATATTCAACCAATTGCAGCTCGAGGACAAAAGATGAATTTGCAGTTCCAGAGAAGCATACAAGCTATGCGAGAAAAGGTTAACAATGTATGATAAAGATAAAAGAGATAAAAGAATGTAAACTACTGGAGTTATATTCGACCAATTGTACGTGTATAGCTCATTTAAAGGTGCACTTGAGTATTGGTACTTCCCGAAAACAAAACTTTTGTAAGGGTTTTGTTGGTTTTAATTCCATTTGAAAGTTCATTGAATGAAACATGTGAACTGAGAATCATTCCCATTCAAACGCTTTTATAGTTGTACAATTTGATTTTTTAAAATATTTTATTTATATATCGTCTAGCCAGACGATATCTTGATTTTTAAGAAAATACATAACATGCTTATACACTTCTTTCACAAAATGTCAAAAGAGGTTTTTAAATAGTTGTTGATGATGTCTGTATTTAATTATCATTTTAACTAAACATCACATGCACAATTTTGTATGTAAAATGGTTTAAACTAAAGAGTTTTAGAGAGCGCATGGTGGAGTTTATTATTAGTTTGTAATGAAATAGGTCAGGTTTCGGTTACTAAAATTCAGTTTGACCAAAACTCAACTATCCCTTTAATATCGAAAATAATATCGCTAGTGATATTCGTTTGTCTCGCAATTTATGGTTAACAAGGGATCTAAAAGATCACGACGTTTCGTGCGCCGCTGCAACACTTCGTCAGGTGACGAACATTATAACAAAAAACTTTTAGTTTAGCGAAGCTAGTGAAGAGATCGCTGGGCCATCATTATTTTATCAGATATACTTACTTGTTCCATATGAAAGTCATTGTATATATTATACTTTTCAATCAAAACATATTATATGCCCATAATTTAATTTCCCCTAATACATGCACTACCTAATTTATGATTCACCAAACGTTATCAAAAAGGTAGTACTTGCATAAGATATATTTATGCTACAAAACAATCATGATTATAACGGATAACAATAAAGTGTTACTTACCAAACTTGCTAAGTGGAAGACAAGAGACGGAAATGAAATCATAGATGCCATTGCGCAGTCCTTGTAATAATAATTTATTATTTGTCTATCGTTGTTGGCCTTCAATTAATTAGATGACTTCCATTTGAGCCCAACGCAACTCTGTATTATTTTCAGACACTCTACCTTACATAATACCAGTCCAACTTATAGTTCAAGCCGGCCCCGAAAACGGCTTACACAAATAATTAATTCGATTCAAAGTAACTCTGAAAGTTCAGATTCTCTTC
The DNA here is from genome assembly GCA_037951105.1 of Echinarachnius parma. Taxonomy (NCBI): domain Eukaryota; kingdom Metazoa; phylum Echinodermata; class Echinoidea; order Clypeasteroida; family Echinarachniidae; genus Echinarachnius; species Echinarachnius parma. The sequence continues at coordinate 52,843 of JBAMJV010005052.1, read as the reverse complement.
TTCAGATATAGTCCAACTGTCAGTAGTTCCAAATGACTATTCATCACGCCAAATATCAAAACTGTGAACTTCTACATGACAACTTATATATATGTCGAGCCATTTGAAGTATACACCTTGAATTTCTTTATTGGGCATGGTAGCGCTTGACACTGCTTTGCAGTTTGTGTAAAAGATTTCTGTTTCTATATTTGTTCGGACAATGTTTACCAGATGCATATCGCTTGGATTCGTCATTTAAATTCAATTTGATTATCAGTCCACGTGTAACGAATACATCTCTATTACACTAAAGGCCTATACATAAAGCACCGGAAAGAGAGTAAGGGGGTTAAATGGAGATAAGTAGATGTCACGTATTGTGATATTATTTTGAATTTGCCTGGAAAGGTCGAAATGTTCGGTGAGTTTAGAGCAAATCATGTGGTAAAACGAAGTGGTATTGGTCTTCATTTTCAGTCAATAATCTTTTATAAAATCTACAAATAAATGCTTCATGAGGTAAGGCCCTAATTAACATATGTATCATATTGAACGGGATTGAGAACACAAACATGATATACTTCATTTTGTGTCACTTGATCTGTTGATATACCTCTAGTAGTGTATTATCGAATGTGAGAAAATGTTTTCATACAAAAATGTCAGTGAAAATATCAATCGTAATCTTGATCGTACTATCTCTTCAACTTCTAAAAGTTATAATTTCTTTTCCGCATAATTGACGGGGTAATTCTTATCATCATGATGATAATTTATCATCGATTTCATATATATATATGATACATTCATTTGGTAATTATATTACCATTCGTCATAACTTGCACAATTTGAAAATTGCATTCTCAAAACCTCCATGCTGATTAAATGACCTTTTAGCCTTGCCCTTACCACATAGGTAACTTATAATTATTCAAGTTCGTAAGAAGCATACTATCATCTTCCTACATTCTTATATATATAAGTCGCTGAATCATTAATTGTATCAACCCTGTGTAAACAAACTTGGGTTGGGCGATGTACGTAGCGCATACTAACACACCCCACCCTATCCATGACCATTCCACACACATCTATATCAGATAAAGTTTGATTACATAACGCAGATAAATGCGATTTAAATTGTTAGGATAAATATAGTTTACGTTCAGATGTGTGAGCATTTAGTGCAAATGCACGCTTATCACCACGTTGGTTTAAGATGCAGCACTAATTAATACATGCAGTAGAATCAACTATGTGATTTTATTTGATTTTGCAATAATAAAAAACACATAATTATACATTAAAAAAAACTATGTCAGTGACATTAAAACAATGACCTAGTATAAAAACAATTATGAGGTGACATACATTCCTGGCTGATTTTATCCAAAGAAATTAACGTAACTTTGAAGATGAAATACCGGTTTATAATGAAACTGCTTTAGTCCAGAAAACTGCTTTAAGTTCTGGATAATTAAACATTATGCAGACTAGACCAGAAACATTTAAATCAAATAACAACGATTTGCAAAGGACCGTACATGTGCAATAAAACCACCAGCACAGATTATGTGGGGCCAGCCATTTTATTTTTGGAGCACGAAATCCATGTGTCTTACATTTCTTTGAAAGTCGTTCCGCATTTAAAAAAAGGAATTTCGAACATTCAGTACCAATTTCCTCCGGTTTAATTGATTAAAATTAAAATTAATTTATCTATCGGAACTCAATGAGATCGCAAAACAAAATGACTTAGTACAAGTTGTATAAACATCTGTCATGAATTTGCCTATACAATGCAAAATCGGCAAATTGTGAAAAGAGCTATAATAATAATAATCATAGAGTTTGACCTTACTTCATGTTCTTTCACCCATGTACTGTATGTGTATGTGTATGTGTATGTATGTATGTATGTATGTATGTATGTATGTGTGTATGTGTGTATGTATGTATGTATGTATGTATGTATGTATGTATGTATGTATGTATGTGTGTATGTATGTATGTATGTATGTATGTATGTATGTATGTATGTATGTATGTATGTATGTGTGTATGTGTGTATGTATGTGTGTATGTATGTGTGAATGAATGTATGTATGTATATGTATGTATGCATGTATGTATAATTGTATATGTATGTATGCATGTATGTATAATTGTATATGTGTACGTGCCGCGTGCGTACCCTATGTGTGTCGTCGTATATGTCCGTCTTGTGTGCATGTGGTGTGTGTTTGTGCGTGTGAATGTCTTCGCCCATCAATTTACAGTTACATTTTTCTTCATTCAATTGTATTTTATTGTATTAAATATTTTCATGCAGTAATCATGACCGTCTATTATTTAACATCATTTCTATAATTTCTATGAAATGTCATGAAAGAGAATTGAATGTAGAAGTAAAAACAAAAAATCTACAAAACAAAATATGCCTGATGTGAGTCGGGAGAAATTATATTTCGTGGAGTAATCTGAAATAGCATAACTTTATTTTGGACGATAAATTCATGAATTTGGGCTTATCCTTAAATGTCATGATGTTGGACAGGACTATATATAAATCTACACTTTTTATATTAGTGAGATACGAAAAAATCCTTTTGCAATTCAGCAAAATATGGAACAACCCAAGTATCGACCTGGTCATGTGGAGGGTAAACAGGTTGGTTTTAAAGGGGACCACCAGGCATAGAACAACCCATAATTATATGTTTTGGTACCGTTTTGTGATATCAAATATAGATACCCAACATTTTGCAAAGGGTTGTGTAATTCATAAACAAATCAATTAATTTCCACCACTTACGGAACCATATACTATTTCCTGGTTCCGTACGGGCCAAACATTTGCGAGTGCACCAATGCTATTCACGCGTACGTTTGCATCCTGGACAAAGTAGTCTCGTACATGCAGACCCATGAACACATGCTTTAGAATAGTGATGCGTTTTCGAATTATATATTTTTTTCTTGAAACACATTTTTGTGAACTTGTTGATTGAATGGAATACTAAAGATGTTACCTTTCATTTATAAGAATATTATTTTTGAATGGTGGTACCCTTTAAAAAGAGGGCGAGCTAAAACTAATGCTATCTTTTGTTACACATACCTCCTTCTTTAATTGATTATTGAAGAGGGGATGCTAGCTTCTACAGATCTATCGCACAATAGCACATTATCCACTTGGTGTTTGGGTGAGAAAGATGAACAAATATTGATATTGATTATCAATAATCCGCAGAGAAAGAGGATGAAGGAATTGTCCATCATGAATTTTTGTAAACGTAATACGCGTCTGTTGTTTTATATCTGGTAGATTGCATTGCAGTGCAGTCCATTTAAGTCAATTTATTACCATTTCTTTTATCATACAGTTACCCTGTATTCCCTTATTACGTATATTTATTGTGAACCCCTTCTTTTTTTCTGTAAATATTAGCATTGCTAAATTACGTTCTTTAGATATTTCATGTAATAACAGCACTTTCTTCAAACAAGAACATTTCCAAAAATAGCTTACACAATAACAACGAGTGCCAATCGATAATTCGCAAGACTTGTGTATTGTTGCGCTATATGTAAACATGGTAAACGTGTTTGGGTGAGAAAGAGAACAAACTTTTACCGATAAAGACGCAACTTCGCACTACTGGCAACAAGAAAGGGTCTGGAACTGTATCAGTCATTTTATATTGGACTCACATTTTTACGATTTTTGTTCGATTAAGAAAAACTGAACCTTGAGGGATTAATCATTTATCTGTTTCATACTAGAGATACTGTGATTCTCTCGAATTGATACATGATTCACCTACTACATGAAGGAAAACATTGAATAAATAACCATGGCTCGGATATGTATTAAGTCATCGCGCATGATAACGATTCCGTTCTTATTGAGTACCCTAATCATCTTCGACATCGTTCACCGAGCGTCGACGTCGACGTGCACGTCGTCGTACGCCTACATGCAGAGCAACACCGGCTCCGATCGTGGTATGATGCTTGCTAACCACCATGCTCGTAACTTCACCGGTATTCGGTCGGTGGGCGAGTGCCTTACCGTCTGCCTGCGGCTCGGTGATGAGTGTAAATCGTTCAACTTCGCCGTCGATGACCGGCTGTGCCACGTCAACAACGCAGTCAAAGGGGACTACGCGAGCGATTTCGTGTCCGATGCCAGCTTCAATTACTACGAGCCATCTTCGTCCTCTCATTGGCTGGTTAGTATTTTAATTTCTTTTGTAAATGTTTCCTGTGTCATTACTTTTCCAAAACCAATTTCAAAAGATAATAGTCATAGCAAAAAACATTATTACATTTTAAAGAAAATAAAGCGCATACAAGAATCATGTATAATTTAAATGACATTATGTTTTTAATTAAAATGTGACATTGAAAAGAAAATACATATAATCATACTCATAACGAAGAAACTTTATGGAAAGAAATGTCAATTGAAAGCAAAGAAAATGTATGTAACACGCCTAATTTATTACCATTTTGCAACATTACACAATCTCACTATAAAGCCGGGGCAGTTTTTTTATGTGTTCTTTCATACTAAAACATTTTCTTTATAATCTTTGCTGCAGTATAGGCCTACCTTTCAACCGAAATTCCAAGTAATGAATATGGAAAATACTGCTGAAAACTGCTTGTCTACTAAAAACTGAAATTCCAAGTAAGATACAAATACCATTACTTATTATCTTCCACGAAAACTGATTATTTGTTTATTTCAATTCTTAAATAGTTTTTTTTTGTCACGATAAGGTCGAGCACCCTCTAAACCGAAATCTTCTTTTAGTAATCGATGTTGATTTCGTGATCATTATAATAACAGGACACACAGGCGTACTGCACTGACGACACCTCGTGTTACAACTCTGCGACCTGCGAGGAATACTGCCACCCACCCTGGTTCAGATGCGATTGCGCGGGGGACTTCACCGGGGAACAGTGTACCTTATGTAAGTTACATAAACGAGAGGGTCATGCACCGGTTCGAATCTCGGCAATATCAGCTGTTTCTTTTCTCACGATTATAGCTAGTCAGCTTCCCGCACCATGTGATGGTGATGATGATGATGATGATGGTGATGAAGATAATGATGGTGATGAATATGACTATGACGATAATAATGCTGCTGCTGCTGCTGCTGATGATGATGATCAAACTGATAAGCCATGTTCTTGACAATTCAACAATAATGACGATGATTGTGACGATGAAAATGATGATGATAATGACGATCATTATAAGAATGATAACTGTACAATTATATGACGATTCAAATTTATTTTATATCAACCAACGTTCGCAATTTTTATTGTATTTATGCATCGATATGAAATTAATGATTTACAACAATAAAACATTATTAAATAACAATATAACAGTTGAAAAAATATACCCAATGACACAATTAGATGGGACAGTGATACTAATTACCATAATGTATCAATTTAACTCAACTGTCAGTAAACATTCTCTTCTCGTTATTTCGAACCCTGCTCAGCCGTTCACTACGATGGGATACCGTCGACATGCAAGAACTACTACGATGCCGGCCACACTACCAGTGGCGTACTGCAGATCAACCCTGGAGGCTCTGGCGAATTCGACGTCTACTGCGACATGGATAACGACGGAGGCGGATGGACGATCTTCCAGGTATTTTGTTTTTGTATAATTATATCATAAATGTTTATGGTGGGCGTGAAAATACAAGATTATATATATTACTGTATATATTGCATATTGACAGTTTCAAAGTTTCCTTGATATAGATACCATCAGGTGGATCTTTGGATATCTATAATGCCACGGTCCGAGTACGTTAACGATGACTTCTGAGACGGTAAGCGGAGCATATTGGCTATAGACCGACTAGCTTCAGGCTGAAGCCTACAGCTACCGTCAATTTACGAGTGGACAACCTGAACAAGCATGATTATGATAATTATCAACAGTTTGTTTAATTCATCCTCTAGAAACGCTAAGATGGATCTGAAGAATTGTATTGCACCTGGTCCGATTATGTGAACGGTTTCGGGACGGTCAGCGGCGAATACTGGCTAGGACTCGAGAAGATGTACCGACTTGCTTCAGGTACCGTCAACCTACGAGTGGACGGCCTTAACATGTATGATTATTATAATTGTCAACATATAATTTGTATGTTTCATCCTCTAGAAACGCCAAGATGGATCTGAAGAATTCTATCGCCCATGGTCCGATTACGTGAACGGTTTCGGGACGGTGAGCGGAGAATACTGGCTAGGACTCGAGAAGATGTACCGACTTGCTTCAGGTACCGTCAACCTACGAGTGGACCTGCAGGATTGGAACTTGAACTGGTACTACGCCCGATACTACTTTTACACGCATGCCAGCAATGACCAGTAAGTAAAACATAATATAGATAGAACTGATAAGGGATAATAATACTACTGTATTAATATGAAGGATATATTAACTTGTATTTGCTATTTGTTTACAGTGGGCCCGGACACGGACACGGTGGGGTAGCCAGTGAGCGACGACTGGATCAAATGGGGTCCTAATATTTTGCGACTCTTCTTTTCAGTCAGATCACGCTTCAAAAGCTACTCCACGGGGGGGGGGGGGGGGGGGGGAGGGGGGGGGGGGCAGAATCATATTGCAACCCCATTCCCCGTAACCATTCCCCGGCTATACTATACTGTGTACATTTAATTTTCTTTCATTATTCCATTCATCCGTTCCTTCGCTGTTTGTTCGTTCGTTCGTTCGTTCGTTCGTTCGTTCGTTCGTTCGTTCGTTTGTTTGTTCGTTCGTTCGTTCGTTCGTTCGTTCGTTTGTTAATCCGTTCGTTAATTAATTAATTTATTCATTCATTCATTAATTCATTTATTCATCCTTTCATTAAATTTATTGATTGACTGATTTATTGATTGCTTAATTGATTGACTGATTTATTGATTGCTTAATTGATTGACTGATTTATTGATTGCTTAATTGATTGACTGATTTATTGATTGCTTAATTGATTGACTGATTGACTGATTGACTGATTGACTGATTGACTGATTGACTGATTGATTGATTGATTGATTGATTGATTGATTGATTGATTGATTGATTGCTTGCTTGCTTGCTTGATTGATTGATTGATTGATTGATTGATTGATTGATTGATTGATTGATTGATTGATTGATTGATTGATTGATTGATTGATTGATTGATACTGATCGTTCGATCATTCATGTATGCATGCATGCATTAATCAATCAATTTATTAATTTATCAATTTATTATTCAATTCATTCCACTCCAACCAGCTACCGCGGCTACTTCTGGGGTTACTACGGCAACGCGGGTGACTCGCTGTCCAGCCACAACGGATACCAGTTCTCCACCTACGACGCCGACCACGACGGCTCGGGGTCCAACTGCGCCAGCACCTACCACGGGGCCTGGTGGTACCAATCGTGCCACTCGTCCAACCTGAATGGGTACTACATCGACGGGGGCAGCACATCCCTCTACGCCCAGGGAGCCGTCTGGTCTGCTCTGCACGGCCATAACTACGCCCTCAAGGTCACCGAGATGAAGGTCAAACCATGAATACGGAGATTCGACCACTTATTAAATTACTGTACATTATTAATAATCATACAGTTACTGTATAGAGAATTAAGAATTACGGATGACAATTTGTTTGACATTACTTTAGAATGGACCACCGGGATGACAGATTATTATGCCAAATAATATAATTTTAAATATTGAGTACCGGTAATTATTTGTGAACAAATAAATACATATTTTAACAGCATAATATATTATGTCTTTAATGATGGGATTGTCAAAAATAAATTAAATATTTTATTATCATGATGATTTTGCCAATTGATGCAGTGACCATTTTCTTTCGTATCATTATTTTGATGCTCCCTTGTCATCAGAAGTGTAGAAGCCATTTTCCATATTGTATCAATAGTAATCATAATTATGATTTAATTGATTTTACTAATAATCACCGCCAATGTTAACCATGAAACTATTATCATAACTATCATTTTACTTTTTTTTAAATACCGATTGACTGTCACACACATCGTTAACAAATATTCACAATTTGTTCAGTAAATCTTAATAATAATTGCCAAATGATGTATTGAATATAATATTTTGTGAATAAATGTAGAAGTTAGTATACATATCAAACTAGTTATGTTTTATCTGTATTGATCACGGTTAAACACTAAACATACACAACCTGAGGCACGGCTTCGGATTGTGATAATTAACATTTCGCCAAAGATAAAGTGAGTAGGTGACAATTGTTTTCTTTATTATGATTGTGTCCTCACCACACTAAATTATTAATGTAATGATGTACATGTTGATATTTATAGTGCTCTACTATCATGGTCACGCTCCACTGCTCCAGCGTACTTAACATATCTTATGCACCACTACACTCCTACCCAGTGGCGTAATGAGCAAAAACCTTTGGGGGGCTAAACAAAATCCGCATCACCACCGGATATTGCGAGGGAGCGAAGCGACTGAGCGGGGGGAGGGTGTGGGAGGGGGGTGTCTCCCCTCCCACGGTGGGGAGCTTTTGCATTTTTGGACTTGAAACTGTGCAATCTGGTGCATACCTGGAAAGGAAATTCTGACTTGACGACATGTACTATAATGCAGTGATGTGTCCGAGTCCAGTCAGTCCGAGTCCGAGTCCAAGTCCGAGTCCGGCCTTCCGAGTCCGAGTCCGAGTCCGAGTCCGAGTCCAGCACATGTGCAAATATAAATAAATAAATAAATAAATAAATAAATAAATAAATAAATAAATAAATAAATAAATAAATAAATAAATAAATAAATAAATAAATAAATAAATAAATAAATAAATAAATAAATAAATAAATAAAAAAATAAATTGAAAAAAAAAAATAAAAAAAATGAATGAATGAATGAATAAATGAATAAATAAATAAATAAATAAATAAATAAATAAATAAATAAATAAATAAATAAATAAATAAATAAATAAATAAATAACAAATAAATAAATGATATATTGATATATAAAAAGTGTGAAAGAACTTCCTTCCCCTTCGAATATTGCTGCAGAACTCGCTGCGAAAAATAGAAAACAAAAAATAAATGATATATTGATTGATATATAAAAGCTGTGAAAGAACTTCCTCCAAAAGTAGAAACACTGAAGACAGTCCAGGGCAGGCAGTGGACTACTACTCCGTGATCCGATTCGGCTGAAATTTATGTGAGTGATTCGATATATTTGAAAATATTGTGTGAAATTTTGATGAAATTTCGGCGAGTGGAAACCGAGATATCCGTTTGGATACGAAACTGCATTAGCGCCGAAATTCCCCGGTCTCGTGCCCGGGGGGGGGGGGGGGTACTCACGTATATTGGGTATACGGGGATGTGCCGCTGGGAAGGGTGACTTTTTCAAGAAAGATCCTTAGACATGGGTCCCCTTTTCAAGAAAGATCCTTAGACATGGGTCCCCTTTTTATCAAAAAAATCCTTAGACATGGGTCCCTTTTTTCAGATTTTCCCTTTTTTATACGGGATTTTTGGATTTGCCGATGTAAAATTGCAAAATTGTTCAAGCTCGCTACGCTCGCTAACTTAAAACCGCAAAATTTGCGGGAAATACACCCAAAACATGCGCCGCAGGCGAAAAAAAATCCTTAGGCATGGGTCCATTTTTCGCAAAAAGACCCTTAGATGTGGGTATGGGTTTGGAGGTCCCAGCCGCACACCCCCGTCCGACTATAATCTGAGTACCCCCCCGGGGTCTCGTGCCGGACTCGTCGCCGAGTCATCGAGTCACGGGCCCCGAGTCCGAGTCCGAGACCGAGTCATGAACCTTAGAGTCCGAGTCCGAGACCGAGTCCGGCACAAACGGACTCGAGTCCGGTCTCGAGTCCGAGACCGGACTCGAGTCATTAGTGCGTCATCATCGTCATGATTCTTAACCAGAAGATGTTATGATTGATTCATGAAGAAAAACAAAAATGCACCCCCAAAATAATATTCGCAAAGTGACATATTCAGTTCCAACAGTGCATCAAAATCATTATTTTATGACAAAACAACATGAACATTGTATTCCAGACGTATACAAGACCGATTCCCGAGGGAGGGAAACGATAACAGAGAGGGGAAGGGTGATGGGAGGGTGTGATGGTAGGTGGGTGCACGGTAAAGGTGCTTTTGCAATGTTTTAGTTGAAATTATGCAATCTGGTGCATACTTAGGAAGGAAATTTGACTTGACATGAAGTAAAATCTGAGTTTTCTTGTCTAAAGAAATACTCTTTTCTTTCAATCACTGTTATCGAATTAGATAAAAGCCATGATTTAAATTTTTTTTTTGGGGGGGGGGGGGGGGGGCAAGCGCCCCAAGCACCCCCCCCCCCCCCCCCTCCACCAGTACGCCAGTGCTCCTACCCGAACACTGCGATCATACTCAGTCGGCATTATTGGAATTTGCACAACGAATTAGCTTAAAATACTATGTGAAAGACCCTTTTCTTATGCTGGAATAATCTTCCCCTCGATATTCACACTTCTCACAATGCTGATACTTTTAAGTCCACATATATATACACATGTATATTATATATATACTCTGTGTTAATATCATTATTATGGTAAATTAATTATTTGATTGATCACTAAAACAATAACATATATACAGGCTTAAACATCTACGAGTATAATATCAAAACAAAAATGAAAGGGATCTAGTTAATAATGTATGTTGGCCTATATGCGCAAACTGACACATTGTTGATAAAATGTTTATATATATCTGATAATCGGTTCGGTGCCCATGGTTGTATCGATTTGTCGATAGCCAGAACTAAAGATGTTGTTCATATTTATGTAAATAGGTAAAATAGTAAGTTATATACAGTTTGCTCAATTTTAGTGGGCATAGCAAAAAACTCCTGAATTTATGACAAGGGACTGGGTGAGTTGGTCTTAATGGGGTTATAGGGGCGCAGCCCCGGAATATTTTGAATGTTGGCAGTGTAGCATGTATAAACTTTCACATAATGAATGAGAGGGGGCAATGTCCCTTCATTTTAATATTTCTGAACCCCAAATATTGGGGGGGGGGGGGGGGGGGGTTAGGTTTAGGGTTAAATAATAATACAGGCCATCCCCCACCTCAAATATTGGGGATATATCCCCCATCCCCTGTGATTGACGCAGCTAAAATGATCCCCGAGAGTTTTTCAAATTAAATAATAGATATCTCAATATAATAGGGGGGAAAAACTTGATTCACACTTCTATATAGTAGGAGGAAAACAACCACTATAGATGCATATCAGATTCGGTGATTGGACTCGATCCCACTATGAATGATTATCATAACAATGCACACACACATTGTATACTTGAAATAATCGGGAATGAATGCATGAATGAATGAATGAATGAATGAATGAATGAATGAATGAATGAATGAATGAATGAATGAATGAATGAATGAATGAATGAATGAATGAATGAATGAATGAATGAATGAATGAATGAATGAATGAATGAATGAATGAATGAATGAATGAATGGATGGATGGATGAATGAATGAATAAATGAATGCATGAATGAATGAATGAATGAATGAATTAATGAATGAATGAATGAATGAATGAATGAATAAATGAATAAATGAATGAATGGATGGATAGATGGATGGATGAATGAATTGATGGATGGATGGATGAATGAATGAATGAATGAATGAATGAATGCATGAATGAATGAATGAATGAATGAATGAGTGAATGAATGAATGAATGAATGAATGAATGAATGAATGAATGAATGAATGAATGAATGAATGAATGAATGAATGAATGAATGAATGAATGATTCAATCAATCAATCAATCAATCAATCAATCAATCAATCAATCAATCAAGCAAGCAATTACCAATAACATTAATTAATGGCAACTGTGATTCGTATCTACCTATACCTTTTTAATATATAATTGAAAATGAAAAAATGAATTGTATAAATGCCAAAAGTGGCCAATTATTAATTCCTAATTAGTGATGATGATACATGTATAGTCTGTGTATGGCCCGTATTTCCATATTATATATATATATTTTGTTTATATAGACAAACAAAACATTAACACAGAACACCGTAAAACTATGTTTTCATACGGTGTTCTTTATTAACGTTTTGTTTGTCTATTTCACCACACCGACGTATACCAACTTTTTAAACTGTATATATACAGGGTGGCCCCAAAAAACGGAACGGGGCACTTCCCAAAATATAGTAACAAATGTATTATGTCCATCGGATAGAGTGTCTTTTCAAATGAACAACGATACCAAGAACAGTCAATTTGGTCGTGTAGTTTTTGTTTTAGGGCGCTGTGAGTGACACCATGTCGGGTTCTCTTTTTTGTCAATTTGTATTGAGCCAGCGCTTGATGAATCGCACGAACCGCCGTTCATAGCTTTAAGCATTGCGCACTATTATAAATGTGCACTCAGCCGTGTGCCGAGAGAATGGGCATGGTCGCTGAATGGTATTACGGGCAAGGAGTGCGGTTAAACTGGCAATGACTAGGTCGAAATCGACATAAATCGGCACCTGACATGGTCTCACTCACTGCGTCCTTAAACAAAAACGACCTGACCAAAATGACTGTTCTTGGTATCGTTTTTCATTGGAAAGGACACCCTATCCGATGAACATAAACATTGTGGTATTATATTTTGGGAAGTGCCCCGTTCCGTTTTTTTGGGGCCACCCTGTATATATATATATATATATATATATATATTTAAAGGGATCTATAGTAACATTGACTAAATCCTCAAAATCCTATTGGGAATTCTAGCGGTTCTCTCATACGTTGTTGTATTCGTATTAACAATAGAAGCATGGGACAGGTTTCGGTTTATCGAATTTCCCTTTCGTTAAAAAGATATTTACGATTGAAGTGTTCAGATGTTAAACTATCCACTGGATAGTTGTAACCGTGTACAAAGTCAGTGTAATGAGTTAGTGAATATCATGTTTGCTTATTACTCGGCCATATAAACATCCATTTAACTTGACATTTTCACACAATACCCATGTGGACATATCAGATAATAATGTACATTGTTTCAACCACTCATCACTTTTTGCACATGTCAACAAAGTTACTAGATCCCTCACATACCTCCTTCTGTATTTAATTATATAAGGGAGGGTGTTTCTACATACCTATCGCACAATAGCACATCATCCCCTGCATCGTAAGATGAAAACAGATGTGTTTCCTGAATGCATTTTGATATTGATTATCAATAATCCGCGGAGAAAGAAGATGAAGGAATGGTCTATCATGACTTTTTGTAAACCTACACGTCGGTTGTTTTATATCTGGTAGATTGCATTGCAGCGCAGTCCATTTATGACATCATCACTATTTCTTTTATCATACAATTATCCTGTATTATTTATTATGAAAGTGTATTGTGAACCCCCTCTTTTCTGTAAATTGTAGAATTGCTAAAATTACGTTATTTAGATATGTCATGTAGTAGCCTAACAAGACTTTCTTCCATCAAGAAATGTAACTACTGTATACAAATAGCTTACACAATAACAACTAGTGCCAATCGATAACCTACTTGGCAAGGCTTGTGTGTTACTGCGCTATGTAAAGTGGCATGAGAAAGAGAAACAACTTTTACCGAGAAAGACGCAACTTCGCACTACTGGCAACAAGAAAGGGTCTGGAACTGTATCTGTCATTTTATTTTGGACACATATTTGTACGATTTTTGTTCGATTAAGAAAAACTGAACCTTGAGGGATTAATCATTTATCTGTTTCATACTAGAGATACTGTGATTCTCTCGAATTGATACATGATTCACCTACTACATGAATGAAAACATTGAATAAATAACCATGGCTCGGATATGTATTAAGTCATCGCGCATGATAACGCTTTCGTTCTTATTGAGTACTTTGATCATCTTCGGCATCGTTCACCGAGCTTCGACATCGACATGCACGTCGTCGTACGCCTACATGCAGAGCAACACCGGCTCCGATCGTGGTATGATGCTTGCTAAACACCATGCTCGTAACTTCACCGGTATTCGGTCGGTGGGCGAGTGCCTTACCGTCTGCCTGCGGCTCGGTGATGAGTGTAAATCGTTCAACTTCGCCGTCGATAACCAGCTGTGCCACGTCAACAACGCAATCAAAGGGGACTACGCGAGCGATTTCGTGTCCGATGCCAGGTTCAATTACTACGAGCCTTCCTCGTCCTCACATTGGCTGGTTAGTATCTTTCATTTTATTCTGTACAAGTTTCTTTTGTCATTACTTTTTCAAAACCAATTTCAAAAGATAATAGTCACATCAAAAACATTATTACCCATTTTTGTATGTGTTCATACTAAAAACATTTTCTTTAAATTCCTTGCTGCAGTACCTTTTAACCAAAATTCTAAGTAAGATACAAATACATTATCATTACTTATTATCTTAATTCAAACATATAGAGAAACTGACCAGAAATATATAATATGATGAAAAAGAGCAAAGAAAATGGGATTCCAACGGGATTCGAACCCGAGACCTCCGGATTGCTAGACCGGTGCATGCTCTTACCGACTGAGCTATAGAAAACCCTAGTACGGCGTTCGTCCCTAAATTGCTCGTGTGGTCAGAAGCTATTATAAACCTGACATAAACCCGAAGGACGAACGCCGTACTAGGGTTTTCTATAGCTCGATCAGTCGGTAAGAGCACCGATCTAGCATTCCGGAGGTCTCGGGTTCGAATCCCGTTGGAATCCCATTTTCTGTGCTCCTTTTCAATCTTCCACGAAAACTTATTATTTGTTTATTTCAATTCTTAAATAGATTTTTTTTTCACGATAAGGTCGAGCACCCTCTAAACCGAAATCTTCTTTTAGTAATCGATGTCGATTTCGTGATCATTATAATAACAGGACACACAGGCGTACTGCACTGACGACACCTCGTGTTACAACTCTGCGACCTGCGAGGAATACTGCCACCCACCCTGGTTCAGATGTGACTGCGCGGGGGACTTCACCGGGGAACAGTGTACCTTATGTAAGTAGCACAAATGAGTGGGTCTCAGGTTCGAATCTCGGCATTATCAGCTTTGTCTTTTCTCACGATTATAGCTAGTCAGCTTCCCGCACCAGGGTGATGACGATGATGATGATGATGTTGATGATGATGATGATGATGATGATGATGATGATGATGATGATGATGATGATGACGACGATGATGTCAATGATGATGACTATGACGATAATAATGCTGCTGATGATGATGATGATGATGGTGATGATGATAATGATGATGATGGTGATGATGATGCTGGTGATGGTGATGATGATGATGATGATGATGATGATGATGATGATGATGATTATGATGATGATGATGATCAAACTGATAAGCCATGTTCTTGACAATTCAACAATAATGGCGATGATTGTGACGATGAAAATGATGATGATAATGACGATCATTATAAGAATTATAACTATACAATTATATGACGATTCAAATTTATTTTATATTAACTAACGTTCGCAACTCGTATTGTATTCATGCATCGATATGAAATTAATGATTTACAACAATAAAACATAATTGAATAACAATATAACAGTTGAAAAAAATATACCCAATGACAAAATTCGATGGGACAGTGATACTAATTAATATATCAAATTAAAGGGATAGTTGAGTTTTGGTAAAGAGAGTACAGTTTTGGTCAATCTGAATTTTAGTAACCAAAACCTGCACCATTACATTACAAACTTACAGTTATAACTCCACCATGCTCGAAATTAAATAAAAAATTACAAATGACTTAGTAAAAAGCCTGTTATCATTCAAAAAGAGCCGTTAAAACTCAAATGGGCACTCTCTGAAAACTCATTGGTTTCATCCATTTTAAATAAAATATTGTGCATGTGATGTTTTGTTGAAATAGTGATTCGATAGAGACATAATCAACAACTATTTAAAAACCTCTATTGAAATAGTGTAAGCATTTTTGTAATTTATACAAAAATCATCGAAAAAATTTGGGCCCCAGATTTATTGCGATCGAATATTTTTTATATATCGAATTTTTGAAAAGAGGAAGCATTTAAACACTAATTTTAACGGCTAGTTCAAAATTCTCTAATAATTGTGGGGCCCCACATTTATTACAAATGGTTATGTTTATGGATATTTTAGCCATTTCTGAACCGATTTTGATCAAATAAAGTTTGTTCTGTCATTAAAATATTATGCTCTTTCAAATTTGACACTTAATTTTTCATTATCTCACAAAAAATTATTTTGTGTAGCGCCCTCTATACCAAAACTCAACTATCCCTTTAACTCAACTGTCAGTAAACATTCTCTTCTCATTATTTCGAACCATGCTCAGCCGTTCACTATGATGGGATACCGTCGACATGCAAGAACTACTACGATGCCGGCCACACTACCAGCGGCGTACTGCAGATCAACCCCGGAGGCTCTGGCGAATTCGACGTCTACTGCGACATGGATAACGACGGAGGCGGATGGACGATCTTCCAGGTATTTTTTTTATTTTTATAATTATATCATAAATGTTTATGGTGGACGTGAAAATACAAAATTATATATACTCCGCACAAAAAGAAACTGGACACTTGTTTAAGTTGAAATATTTAATATTTATGTGCGACAGAGTGTACATTATCATATATCAAATTAAATGAAATTATTTTAGTCCTCTACAGGCAGAATATAAATTAAAGGTGTAATCGTTCACGCATGAACTGCCATGATCAGTTAACAATAGCAAGGTCTGTTTTCAAAAATAGCAAGAACAATGGATGGCCGCACCATTCGACTGCAATGAGTAAGCGTCTTGCTTGAAACTTGCGGGGCAAGTCTTTTATGACACCACTCAACCTTATTGTCATAAATAAACACCAAAAATACACATTTTCCAATAAAACAGGGCCAGGTTATGAGAACATCAACATATTGGTCTGTTTTGAGGCATAAAGCTTGTCTGTTTCATGTGTCCCTTGCAATTTCAACTATAGTTACCTAGAGAAGTGACATGTTAGAGACTGGCCAAATTGTTGACCAAGGATGACATCAGATTTTGAAGATCTTTGGACTACGGTATAATTCTTTAGACAATTTTATACCAAGTTTCATGCTAAAATAAGGGCACAAACTGTAGTTTCGACGAATAAACCTTAGCCATGGAATTCCCCATTGTGTTACATTTGGATGAAAATAAAACATACAACGTTCACAATTTGTCTTCATTTACACTTTTTCTATTAAGATGAAACTAAAAAAGATCACATTTGTAATGAAATAATTATGCAATGTCATGAATATAGCGTTTATTCAATTCAATTCAATTCAATTCAAAACTTTATTTCAGACACAACTGCACATGGCAGAGGTCCATAGAACAAACAAGTTACATGACATGGATATATATAAGTATACAGACATGAGTATAATAAAGACATATTTTATAAAAAATATATTAAACAAAATAAACCGAACTAGACTATGTATATAAACTACAATCTAAACTCTAACAAACACAATATTCTAACTTATAACTGTATGAAAAACATACTTATTACAATCTACGGTGTACCATTAACCACATGCATGTATAAGGTTAAAGTACTTAAAACTATAAAGTGCATACCACTATATGATATGACTATCCCGGCTCATCAAGGCAATGTACTAACATGTACTATAATAACAAGCAACAAGAATAAACTATACTGCACAAAAGTCCATGGGACATGCACAAAGTTATCAATCTCCATGAGCCAGCAGGCTACTAAGCCAAAATTTCCAAAGGCCTGATGTGTACCTAAGGCAACTATATGAGCGATTCACTAAAACATTAATAATACCATTCTCAGAGACATCCACTCTATGCATGAATTTGAACATGCTTGTCAACTAAATGGTTGAATGGATGTTCCATTTTTGCTATTTTTGAAAACAGACCTTGCGGTGGTTAATTGACCGTGACAAGTCATGCATGAATGATTTCTCCTGGATTCTATTCTAATATCGAAGAAGGTTATTTTATCTTTAATTTGATATACAATAACATATATTTTATCTTTAAAAAATATGAGATATGTTGTCTTAAATAAGTGTCCAGTTTCTTTTTGTGCGCAGTATATACTCCGCACAAAAAGAACGCACATGCATGAACGATTACACGTAATTTATATTCTGCCTGTAGAGGACTAAATTTCCTTTAATTTGATATATGATAATGTACACTCTGTCGCACATAAATATTAAATATTTCAACTTAAACAAATGTCCAGTTTCTTTTTGTGCGGAGTATATAATGCCACGGTCCGAGTACGTGAACGATGATTTCTGAGACGGTAAGCGGAGAATATTGGCTATAGACCGACTAGCTTCAGGCTGAAGCCTACAGCTACCGTCAATTTACGAGTGGACAACCTGATAATTCTCAACATAATTATAATCATGATGTTTGTATAATTCATCCTCTAGAAACGCTAAGATGGTTCTGAGTGAAGAATTGTATTGCACCTGGTCCGATTATGTGAACGGTTTCGGGACGGTCAGCAGCGAATACTGGCTAGGACTCGAGAAGATGTACCGACTTGCTTCAATTACCGTCAACATACGAGTGGACGGCCTTAACATGTATGATTATTATACTTGTCAACATTTAATTGTTAACTTTGTTTAATTCATCCTCTAGAAACGCCAAGATGGATCTGAAGAATTCTATCGCCCATGGTCCGATTATGTGAACGGTTTCGGGACGGTGAGCGGCGAATACTGGCTCGGACTCGAGAAGATGTACCGACTTGCTTCAGGTACCGTCAATCTACGAGTTGACCTGCAGGATTGGAACTTGAACTGGTACTACGCTCGATACTACTTCTACACGCATGCCAGCAATGACCAGTAAGTTAAACGTTAAACGTTAAAGTTGATATATAATTAAGTGATAATAATACTGTTAATATGAACATGATGAAGGATAACCTGTATTTGCTATTTGTTTACAGTGGGCCCGGATACGGACACGGTATAGGGTAGAAAGTAAGCGACGATTAGATCAAATGGGGTCCTAATATTTTGCGATTCTTCCAGATCACGCTTCAAATACTACTCCACAGGAGGGGGGGGGGGGGGGGGGGGGGGCAGAATCAAATTGCAACCCTATTCCCCGTAACCATTCCCCGGCTATATACTATACTGTGTAGATTCAATTTTCTTTCATTTTCATTCATCCGTTCGTTCGCCGTTCGTTCATTCGTTCGTTATTTCGTTCGTTAGTTCGTCCGTTCGTTCGTTCGTTTGGTTGTTTGATTGTTAATCCGTTCGTTCATTTAATTATTCATTCATTCATTCATCCTTTCATTAAATTGATTGATTGATGGATTGATTGCTTAATGTGATTGATTGATTGATTGATTGATTGATTGATTGATTGATTGATTGATTGATTGATTGATTGATTGATTGATTGATTGATTGATTGATTGATTGATTGATCATTCATGCATGTATTCATGCATTAATCAATCAATTAACTTTTTTTTTATAAATGTGTTATTCAATTAATTCCACTTTCAACCAGCTACCGCGGCTACTTCTGGGGTTACTACGGCACCGCGGGCGACTCGCTGTCCAGCCACAACGGCTACCAGTTTTCCACCTACGACGCCGACCACGACGGCTCGGGGTCCAACTGCGCCAGCACCTACCACGGGGCCTGGTGGTACCAAGCGTGCCACTCGTCCAACCTGAATGGGTACTACATCGACGGGGGCAGCACCTCCCTCCACGCCCAGGGAGCCGTCTGGTATCACTTGCACGGCCATAACTACGGCCTCAAGGTCACCGAGATGAAGGTTAAACCATGAATACGGAGATTCAACCACTTAATGAATTACATTATTAATAATCATACAGTTACTGTATATTAGAGAATTAAGAATTACGGATGACAATTTGTTTGACATTACTTTATGGACCACCCGGGATGACGGATTATAATGAAAATAAATGCATGTATCATGACAGTTAAACGAATTGGCACACTAATCGCATATGAATGGTGATTGAAACTGAAAATAGGACCATTGTAATAATGCCAAATAATATGATTTTAAATATTGAGTACATATTTTTGAGAAAAAAAGCCCACCAGTGTGACAGAAGTTAAAGGAAAATAAATGCATGTATATCATGACAATTAAACAAATTGGCACACTACTCGCATATGAATGGTGATTGAAACTGAAAATAGGACCATTTCAAGAATGCCAAATAATATGATTTTGTTTATTGAGAACATATTTTTGAGAATAAATAAATATGTAAACAGCATATATTGCTTATTATGTCTTTAATAATAGCATTGTTAAAAATAAATTCAATATTTTATTATCATTATGATTTTGCCAATTGATGCAGTGACCATTTTCTTTGGTATCATTATTTAGATGCTCCCTTGTCAGCAGAAGTGTAGTAGCCATTGTATCAATAGTAATCATAATTATGATATTACTTATTATCACCGCCAATGTTAACAATGAAACAATTATCATAAATATCATTTACTAAAAAATACCGATTGTCACACACATCGTTAAAAAGATATTCACAATTTGTTCATTAAATCTAAATAATAATAGTCAAATGTTGTATTGTATAAATTTTGAAAAAAAATGTGAATAAATGTAGAAGTATACATATCAAATTGGTTATTACTTTTGTCTTTATTGATCACAGTGTCAACACAACTTGAGGCACAGCTTCGGATTATGATAATTAACATTTTGTATTTATTTATTTATTTAATTTATTTATTAATGGTTTAAAAACAACTGCCATGGCAGCCCGCAGGCCGAATTGAGGTAGTTTTACAATAACACAATTACATATAAATATTTCAAATAATAAACAAGGTGACATAATACGTATACGGCTAAGTAATTTTACATATACGAGAACATAATTACATATAAATATTGCTTTTAATTTGCTTAACAAATGTAAGGTTACTTAATAGGGCAACGTGCATGGTGGGTTAACATACACAGAAACAAACACACACTTTACATCTAACACATTCCACATTCACACACTCGGTACACACATTTTGCCAAAGATATTGTGAGTCGGTGACAATTGTTTTCTTCATTATTATTGTGTCCTCACCACGTACGGCCGTACCGAGGGGGTGTTTTGGGGTGTTCAACACCTATGATCCTCACCACACTAAATTATTCATGTACGGATGTACATCTTGATAATTATAGTGCTCTATTATAGGTTTTTATAGTGGTATAGTGAATGAATTATTTTGATAATCACTAAAACATTACCATCTATAAACTAAAACATGTACGAGACTACGAGTATAATATAGCAAACAAAGAATTTAAGAGATCTAGTTACTATCTTGACCTATCAAACTGACAAAATGAAGATCAAATGATTAATCTGTGATCTGATAATTTTGTACAACGAATCGTGTGAACATTCTATGCTGCATGTCGTATGGATAATGTGCATGTGTACCAATGGGCCAAATTACAAATTGACAGCATGATGTTAACGCATTGCCATAAGTTTGTACCATAGGCGTCAATTTCTTGTCGCCATTGGGGTAGTTGATACGTCATTTCGACCATCTTCGGTGCCCATGGTTTTATCGATTTTTTATATCCAGAACTAAAGATGTTGTTCATAATTTGAGTGGGCATAGCGAGAAATCCTGAATAAGATAAGGGACTGGGTGAGTTAGTCTTTATGGGGATACAGGGGGCGCAGCCCCCGGAAGATTTGGGATTTTGGCAGTGTAGCATGCACTCTCAAGATATAAACCGAACACAAAAAGTAACTACCCCCCTAAACAACAGGTCAAAATTTCATAACCAAGAATCGTTTAAATATTTTGTCTTGCCAAAATATTTCTATGATAGTTAGGAAAACATTAGTCCAGGGTTGAGTAAGCACACATTTAAGAGAAAATAGTAATATTTCAAAATTCGCAAAAGTAATATTAATACATGCCATCCCCCATCTCAAATATTGGGGGATATACCCCCCCCCCCCCCCTAAAAGCTAGTTTCACACTTCTATGAAGTAGGAGGAAAACAATGAAAATGAGATTGGGTGATTGGACTAGATCCCACAAGGTATGAATGATTATCATACAAATTCAAACACTAATTGTATACTTGAAATAATCGGGAATGAATGAATGAATGAATGAATGAATGAATGAATGAATGAATGAATGAATGAATGAATGAATGAATGAATGAATGAATGAACGAATGAACGAATGAATGAATGAATGAATGAATGAACGAACGAACGAACGAATGAACGAATGAATGAATGAATGAACGAACGAACGAATGAATGAATGAATGAATGAATGAATGAATGAATGAATGGATGGATGGATGGATGAATGAATGAATGATTCAATCAATCAATCAATCAATCAATTCATCAATCATTCAAGCAATCAATCAATCAATCAATCAATCAAGTAAACAATCAATTAATCCAGCAATCAATCAATCAATCAATCAATCAATCAATCAATCAATCAATCAAGTAAGCAAACAAGCAATCAATCAATCAAGCAGTCAATCAAAGTAATCAAACAAGCAATCAATCAATCAATCAATCAATCAACCAATCAATTAATCCAGCAATCAATCAATCAATCAATCAATCAAACAAGCAATAAATCAATCCAGCAATCAATCAATCAATCAATCAATCAATCAATCAATCAAGTAAGCAAACAATCAATCAATCAATCAAACAAGCAATCAATCAATCAATTAATCAATCAATCAATCAATCAATCAATCAAGTAAGCAAACAATCAATCAATCAATCAATCAAACAAGCAATCAATCAATCAATCAATCAGTCAATCAATCAAGCAATCAATCAATCAATCAATAATCAAGTAATCAAACAAGCAATCAAGTAATAAAATAAGCAATCAATCAATCAATTAATCAAGCAATCTATCAATCAATCAATCAATCAAGTAATCAATCAATCAAGCAATTACCAATCACAGTAATTAATGGCAACTGTAATTCGTATCTATCTATACCTTTTTAACAATTGAAAATACATAAATGTATGAATGAATGATTCAATCAATCAATCAATCAATCAATCAATCAATCAATCAATCAATCAATCAATCAAGCAAGCAAGCAAGCACAGTAATTAATAGTAACACACCAGGCAAGGAACAACACATAATTATGTTTTGGTACCGTTTTGTAACATCAAATTGATACTCCACATTTCGCAAAGGGTTGTGTTATTCATAAACAATGCAATAATTAATTACCACCACTTACGGAACCATTATTTTTTCATGGTTCCGTACGCGCCAATTCTATTCACGCATAAGTTTGGAGACAATAGAATCACGGACGATTCATTCGCTCTGGACAAAGGTAGTCTTCGTACATGCAGACCCATAAACGCATGCTTGAGAATGGTGATGCGTTTTCCAATTATATATTTTTTTCTGGAAACACATTTTTCTGAACTTGTTGATGGAATGGACTACTAAAGATGTTACCTTTCATTTATAAGATAATTATTTTTGGGTGGTGGTACCCTTTATGTTTTTTTTTAAAAACATGTATTGTAATGATGAAACAAAAACCACAGATTTCCTTTTGAAATATTCATATTCTATGTTTTATTAGGTCTATACAGAAATTCATTGCTTACACACGTTGTAACCATTTCTTTTTAGGAAACAAAATATACACATCTAAATCTTAGTTATAAGGATGCAAATAACATTTTTTCAAAAACATTTTTCATATACAAACACCACATTTTATAGACAATAAATAATGAAAGCTTGAGAGCGGCATCATATTAATGTTGGTGCTAGCTAGTACACAAACTTTCCACGTTCATTTAATAGTCTATTTCAACCTCTAAAGTCCAGTGCCTGTCTGAACAAAAAGCAGATCTAACATTGAGATTTGATTTTGCTTTCATCTGTATCCGTTTCGCTTAATAATCATAATAATAATAATACAAAAATAATAATAACAGCAATAATAATACTAATAATAATAATATTGGTAATGACAATTATAATAATTATAATAATCATAATAATAATAATACAAAAATAATAATAACAGCAATAATAGTGGTAATAATAATAATACAAAAATAATAATAATAGCAATAACAATAGTAATAATAATAGCAATAATAATAATAATAATAATAATAAAAATAATAATAATAATAATAATGGTAATGACAATAATATTTATAATGATAATAATGGTAATAAAAAAGATTTGGCTAATTGAATACAATTCTAAATCTCAACAATAGCTTCGCTGATCTTTCTTTGAGACAAATTTGAGAAAACTTTGACATCAATCAATAAAGCACCCCTGTATTATTACTGCAAACTGAATGTAATAAACAATACAAGTAATCCTTAACGGTCACATATACTTTCATTCATTTGCATACAATCCATAACAAGTGTTATTATGTATTTTCAAAGCAAAAAGAGCAATAATTACCGTTTACTTGATTAATTGGCAATCAAATGAGTATGCATCTCCCATAGATTCGTTTAACCGTTCATATTTTTAACCAGGCTGATATTTGGAAGATAGATACAGTTGATGACATCACATCAATTTAGAAACAAGTTTCCTGTCTCAAATACGCTTGAGGTAAATAATGTTGTACGTCGTTACACAAATTTACATTTGAAACCAGAACAAAGGACAACATTTTTCATCAGAACTTTTTAGCACATACAACAAAAGTATACAACATAAGTAAATGTTTAGTACATCTTGCTAATGAATACAGGAAATGTATGTATGCATGCAAGACAGATGAAATAAATACATGTAGCTCTTCACACAAACTTTTCTTTTTCTGAAGTGCAGTTTGTTGATAGGTGGCAACTATCACATACAAATGGCCACATTTTATGAATAAAAAATAAAAAAACACAACTGAAGTAATGGACTAAAGCGCTCTGTAAAATCTCTCAATGGTAAAACTAAAATATTACGATATAAGCCCATCCTAGTACTCAACTTTCTTTCAAGTACTGATTCAGTATCAAACTAGTGAATAAGAGCATAAGTTTGTATTATAAAATGGGTAGAAGAATCCCTGCATTCTGATTGGTCAATTAGCTTGTAAAAGTTTTTACTGATGCATGGCTCACTTTAGTTTGATTTTCGCATTTTTTGCGCCCATTTTATAAAACAAATGCTGCACAGGCATATTTTGTGGATCGGTAAGATTATTGTCTGCACTCTTTTAACTTTGGAAATGATCTAAAACCCACTCGCTGCGCTCGTGGGTTTAAACCATTCCAAAGTTAAACTTGTATAGCACAAAACATTGCTAGTATCGTCTTGATATAGAGGATATTAAAGGGGAATTCCACCCCAGAAATGTGATGTTTGCTATAAAATGAAGTGAATATGAAGAATCATGATCGAAAATCTGAGTCAAAACGGTGGAGCAATAAAAAAGTTATGACAGGATGAACTTTGCTCCGATTTTTAGTATCGTTCGCAATTGCTATCGATCGTGACGTCACTTGCGAGCTGCAGCCATTTTGACTTCTACATGGAAATTTAAAAAAAATTAAATTTTCTTAATAACAAAGCAAATTTATGAGCTTACAAATTCCAAAGAGGTTGGCCCATCGATATTATTCTATTATGAATTCGTGAAAACAAGCAGAGAAAAATTAATTTTTAGCAACGAAAATGAGAAATAAGTGTATTTTCATGTACTAAAGGCATAGCGAGTTGCTCGTCAATGATGTTGCATATGGCGGCAATTTTGAAACGATCGCTCATTACTACATGATGTTCCAATCGGTATAACTCCCGTGTTTCTTGTCCGATTTTGATCAAATTTTCACCAATTATGCCTCTTATTCTGCTTATTCAAATAACGAATAGTTTTATCAGGCCCGGACTACCCCTTTAAGAGGTGGTTACTTTGTGTGCAGGAATTCATGTATTATGCTTTGTAAATATCACTACTTTACAGGACAAACAACAGCATAAAGTTATATAACGAGATTAACATTAAGAGAAAATAGAATACAAATTTACTTTGGGACGGAAATTAATGTACTATTGCAAAATTTCTTTTACACTTCATGTACATCAAGGTTTTTTAGAACATTTTACACAAATATTTGTCTACGACTTTAAGATTTCTTCAGGTATCATGTCCTGTTTTTTAGTCTACTTCTACAACTATTTGAGATATTATTTTGATAATTTCATGAATTTGGACTAAACCACTGGAATGAAATATAGGAGAATACATTGAAATGAAAATACTGAAATTTGGCATTTACACTATCACAAGCACAGACAAGTAAAAGTAAAAGTATAAACATATCTGCATTTTCATGGATAAAATATCAAACCAGTCCACAACTGTACACTGAAATTATAATACGCGAGAAAATATAAATGTGCATGCACTGCTATAAACATCCATAATTCAAAGAAAGAGAACCAAACAGACATCCCTTGTCTACACAATAGAAAAACAAGTTATCATAATTATAAGCCTGTTCCATAAGAGAGATATGGAGAGGTATGTTTGTAAATGTGTAGAGTGAAACCTTGTTATGAAGAGCTCTGATACCAACAAACCCTTTTATAGTTCAAGGCAATTTTGATGGCCCAAGCTTTTTCTTATTTTGCTCAAACCGTGATATTAATAAGATACCTTTTCCCACGGTTCTCATTTATAACAGGGTTCCACTTGACCGAGTCATGAAGCACATTAATTGTTTAATGTCATTCTGGGAGTACAGTTGAACCTCTTTATAGCGAGCTCTGTTATAATGAGGTGCCTGATATAGCAAGGTAATTTCGCAGGTCCCGGTTTTAACAACTGATACATCAAGATACCCGTTATAACGAGGTAAATGAAATGGACTCAAGTTGCTTGTTATAATGAGGTTTCACTGTAGTGTATTGATACAGGCCTATATGTCTGTCGATGCTTAGATCATGTGTTTAATACCCAAACATATCACATGTGGCACTTCTCTCACATTTGGTTCAACTGTACAGAGTCACTCATGAAGCACATCTACAGTCAAACCTCTTTATAGTGAGCTCTGTTATAATGAGGTGCCTGATATAGCAAAGTAATTTCTCAGGTCCCGGTTCTATGTATTTTATTGAATTAAAGAGCTGATACATCAAGACATCTGATATAACAAGGTAAATGGACTCAAGTTGCTTGTTATAATGAGGTTTCACTGTGGTGTAATGATACAGGCCTACGTCTTTCGATGCTTAGATCATGTGTTTAAAACCCAAACATATCACATGTGGCACCTCTCTCACATTTGATTCCAGCTCTCAAACCAAGCTTTAGTAAAAACGTAAGGGTTCTGACCAGATTTATTCCTATAAGTTAACTACTTGATGTGCCTGGTAGCTAAAGCCAGGGTAATTTGAATGCAGTCTGCACCTTCGAATAGCACTTGTTATTTGATAATGCCACATACATGCTATGATGCTTGAATTATTACCACTAGAATTATTTATTACATTAGTTGTTGCATGATTGAAAGAATAAAGTACAACACAGAGATGAGTATTCAATTTTCTAAAAAGATACATACTATATTCAAATAGTTCTGAAATGTTAAATTAAACAGTGTTCTAGCTAGGGTGGTACATTTACAAATTGTGCTGAATTCTGATTGTGCTGCGAATCTCTTTTTCCTATCCAATCCATACCAATACAGTATAGTGCATTTGCATTATAATAATAACAATAATAGACTGATTTTAACAAAATTAACTGTTCAAAACATTATACCAAGGAGTATTTTTTGACTGAAGTGTTCTTGACTTACTCGACCATTTTAATACATTCAGGACTGATCCCAGTAAATATTCTGTCCTGGGACCATAGAGAATGCATCTTAAATACTGAAATCAATATGTGGATTGTCGTATCTAGTTCCTACGTCTTACCTCAAGGTGACAAATTACGATTACAAACTCTAAAACCTGACTTTTGTGCTAACTAACCCTTCAGTCACAAATAATTTATGAAATGTATAATCAGTACTCCATATTTTGTATACTATATACGCACATTGCTGTTTTTTACTACTTTCTGCACTTTCTAAACGAGTTATATTTAATCATCACCTTCAAACTTGCGAAGTCTGGAACGCAGATCCTTAATTTGGTCGTTCTTCTTGGACAGCATTGACTTGAGGTTCTTGTAGGCCCCCGTTGAACTAAATTTCTTCTCCAATTCCTGAAAAAAAAAAATCAAATTCAAATCAAATGTAAAAAAAACCCAAGGAAAATGAATTACAGCAGTGGCGTAGTCCCGAGGGAGGGGGGGGGGGGGGGGGGGGTAGGGGTATGGCATGGGGGTAAGAGCCCCTAAATAATGTAATATAAACAACATAAGGAGGAAGTCTTTTACAAAACAGAGTGTGCTTTCCGAACATGCTATGCCACTAACATACAGGTTATGTACTTCATCAAGTGAATGCAGGAAAGAATGAGTTGCATGCTAATCTTACAAACCATTCTTCTAAAGGTATTGTTAGAACAAAATACTATTTGCATAAATGGCTAGCCCTGCAAATATTGACTGCATGGCCCAAAATTATATTCAGATCACAGAGCTACCAACATAGAAATTCAAGAATCAGGAAGATTTAGGGAATTTTCATCAGAAATCAGGGAGATATATCTCTCAAATGCATACAACCTAATGATACTAATCTTTCAATAATCAGGGAGTATTGGCTGATGGGATGAAATCTGATGCAGTAAGCTTGGTCTATTTTCAGGGAGTCTCCTGCAAAATCAGGGAGACTTGGCAGCTCTGAGATCATCAGCTGATTATCAGCTCATCTTACCTTTTCTTTCATTTCCAGTTGCTCCTGAATCTCTAGCAGTCTGTGTTTTGAAGAGGTGAGGTCCGTTTCTAACATATCTGCTCTGCTTGAGGTCATCTTCATATTCTGCAGATGAGAACAAAAGAAAAATAATACTTTGCAATTAAGAAAGCGTCTAATTATGACACAAAATAATGATTCTTAATAAATACCACCATGGTTATAGAACACAATACTAACTTACAATAATCATAATAGGATTGATTAAATCCAGAAACGCATATTGAGCAGTATTATCAGGGAGGACAAATGCTGGAATTTCCGTTACTTTTACTAATAAGTGCACAATTCATGTCACTTCTAGACTCTAGTTGTATATTTCCTCTTGGGTATCACTAATATTGAAAATAATCAATTTTTGTTTAGTCATCTGTTTTGATGGACCATTGGAGGCTGCCATGGTTAGACATATTATGCCACATCATCTGAGCTTGCACTAACAAAAGTGGGTTACGTAGCTTCTGTTGATGTGTCTGCTGCTATGTCAGTTCTTACTTACATAACCCCTTTTGTTAGTGCATGCTCAGACAACGTGGCATGCGGAACCATTGGAAAACATAGCATCCTCCAGTCAAAACAGGGCCCGATGCAGAAAGAGGTGACGATTGTAAGTTACAATTAATTGTAAGTCAGAAAATGTGCGCGTTTCAACCAATCAGATTGGTGCATTTAGAACACATGATCTGACTTACAATTAATTGTAACCTACAATCGATTGTATCTCTTCCTGCAATGGAGGCCCAGATGTGATGCAGGCCCAGCTCACCTGTTCCATTTGTGACTTGAGAGCGGCCATCTGGTTTTCTATCTCGCCCGTGTCCGCTGAATCCGACAGTGGCTTCCTTCCCTTTTCGCTGCTCAGCTCGTCCTGCGTCCGCCTCAAGTTGGATTCAAGGTCATTCTTGTCTCTAAGGGCTCCAGTGGCCTGTGGAAGAATAATAACAATAATAATGATAATAATAATAATAATAACAATAATAATAATGATAATAATAATAATTTAATAATAATAATAATAACAATAATAATAATGATAATAATAATAATTTAATAATAATAATAATAACAATACTAATAATAATTTTAATAATAAATAATAATAATAATAATAATAATAATACTAATAATAATTTTAATAATAAATAATAATAATGAAAGTAATAATAATAATAATAATAATAATACTAATAATAATATTACTGCATGGATTCTGAATTATAGCAAAAAATCAATCTCATTCTCTAAGAGCTGTACCCCTCCTCCTTCTGTAGCCAATTTAAAGCTTCTAAATTCCAAGAGTATAAAAAGCCTGCATTTTAAAATGTATAATATATACTGTATCTATTTAGTGATTTAGGCACCTATTACACCTATTTGTGTCTGTCCATGAGTTTTTCATTCTCTTGGTTCACCCAATCAATCTCTTTCTGTAGCAGCAGTACCCCTTCTCCCATCATAGCCATTTCAACTTTCTACATCCATTGAAGGGTCTACTCTATACTACCCCCCCCCCCCCCCCTCCCCCCATCCTTACAATTTGCAAGTTTCTATATATTCTTACCTGTGTTTCCACCTGTTTGAGTCTGTCCTTGAGTTTTTCATTCTCTTGGTTCAGCCGATCAATCTCATTCTGTAGCAGCTGCACCCCTCCACCCTCCATCGGGTCCAGACGCTTCAGCTCAAAGTTTGGCTTGGTGGTTTGCTAAAATGTTCAGGAAAATAAACATTAGTTTTACATAAATCTCAAAGTTCCTTAAAGATGTACAAATGTATTTTAGTGCCAAATAACCACCATTCCTTGAAAAAAGTCGTTTGCAAAAGAAAAATGTAACTTTGTAAGAAAAAGCTTCCAAGCTCACTTCTCTAAATTCTGATTAAAGCAATCAAGAATCATTCTTTGCTTTACATTTAGAAGGTTCAACATTATTTGAAACATAGATTTTCGATAGAATATATATTGTAATCATATAGTAATGAAGTCAGAGAAAATTGTTACTTATTACAGCATATTTATACTCTATTTCAAGCTATTAAATTGCATACTTACAGCAGCACCTGTAAAGTTACTTTCTTCAAATTTGGCAATCATCTCAATAAGCTCCCTGTAAAAAAAACATAATACAAATCATCACAAAATCAAAATGTTTTGTTTGTCATCGTTGGACTGCAATTAAATATGAAATTCTTCAAAGCAACAGACATTCTTGTCTAGTATAACACATTCCAAGAAAACATCAGCTATGTTTGATTATAATTGCCCTTTGTCATCATCTTCATTATCATTACTACCAAGATAAACCTCTTTTCGTTGTCATCATAATCATCATCATCATCATCTCTCTCTTCATCCTTCTCTTCATCACCATCATCTTCATTCTCATCAATACTCTTCTGGTAATCATAGATTATCATACCTCATCCTTCTCATCACCTTTTTAATCATCATCATAATCACCATCATCAAGACACCATCATAAATTTCACCTGTTTTCCAATTCCGAGATGTCGGCCTGCAGCTTGAGATGCCACTTCTCGGCCTGTTGAAACAGTTGCCGTAGCAACAGGACGTTGGTGTGGCAGGTGTTGATGAGCTCCGACTCTACTTCCCCGCGCACAACCGCTTCCAGCCCATCCAGCATGTCCGTCACCTCGTCCACCGTGAACGTGTCATCAGTCAGTCTGTTCAATTAAAAATGTAAGAGGTATACTAGAGACCTTCACTTATTGTCTGGTACAGTCAAACCTGTCTTAGTGGCCACCTGTCTAGAGCAGCCAACCTGCCTATAATGGCCACCAAAAGTGATCCCCTGCAGATGGAAACAATGTTATGGAACCTGTCTTTATAGGGGTTCACCTGTCTACAGTGGCCACTTTTCTTGTTTCCTTTGGGTGCTCTCTATACACCGGTTTGACTGTACTTTTATTATAAATTATAAGTAAAAATCAAAGCTAAATGAGCTAGACCTCCTCACTTAAGAAGTTAAGATGCAGTTTGTGGCCACCTGCCAATGACTATCTAAGCGCCAACCCACCTACAGTGGCCACCAAAATTGAACCCCCGAGGAGTAAAACAATGATTTAAAACCTGTCTATAATGGTCACCTGTCTACAGTGGTCACTTTTCTTTTTTCCCTTACTTAACTAGCTGATCACTATACACAGGCTTCAATGTACCATAAATTGGTTACACTTGTAATCCAGTTACTATAAATACTGGAGAATAGTTTATTAGTTCCAAGAGATTACAAGAAAGTGAAGAACTTACTAAGACAAATAAATGCATAATATATGTACCTGCTATCCTTCACATCTTGAAAGCAAACCTCGACACTGCGGAGGTTCTGTGTGCGTTTGTAGCTGGCAAAGCGCATATAATTCACCACCGTTGTGTGATGGTGGTCATTCAAACCAAGTTCTCCCGCCTATGTAGAAGGAAACAAGAAACAAAAACATGAATGAGTGTTCACCATTATGATTAAATGAAAGTAAACATAAGAAAGTGAACATTATAGGGAATGTTTATTAAATTTCATGTTTTCGGTCGGCAAAGATATTTTGTTTAACCTTCTTTCTGCCTTCTGGCTTCATTTCATAATGTGCTTGCCTCACGCTCAGAATGTCAGGTTGTCATTGAAATTACATGTTGAATGTTTCATTAATAAACGGTAACCACGATCGTAGGAACTTGGACTAGAGTTGGACTCTTTTAGTTTTAGTACTTTAATGCTTTGTCTTTGATTCGTCTTACTCTGCCTCGGCTCTGCCTCTGGATTCTGGATTTCTGGGACTGGGAGTGAGTGGGAGTGGAAGACGGGGCATAATTTATATTTATGGATGGAATAGTTCTGTATGGGACATGCATATACACAGGGCCCGACACTAGCACCTGCCTGGGGCTAGTAAAAATTGATATCGGGCAAGTAAAATTTGATAAATGCCTGGTCTGCCGTCTAGTTTACTTGCCCGATCGAGCAACTTAAATTTCTCTTCAACTGTCGTCTGTTACTTGTGTTAGTGTTACTTTTTTTAGAAAAGAATGTAGTTCCTTACATGAAAATCTCATCGAGAACTAGAACTTAGAAGTTAAGCGGGCAAGTAAATCAGTGTTTGGCCTTTCTTTGGGCATGTTGGGCAAGTAAAATTTGAAGTACATTTATTTCATTTATGATTTAATTTTATTTGCCCGAACGAGCCAGGAAAAAATTGGCAGTAGAGAAAAAAAGTTAGTGTGGAAGCTTGATATACATGATAATATATTATAAATTATAACTTATAACTAAGACAGAAGAGTGAGAAGTAGCCACTTCGCATTCCGCAAACGTAACTGAGCGTTTGTGACACTGACATTGCTTTGCATGCCATTTTTGCATTGGCATTGCACTTCATTCACTTATCACAGTCGGTCAACCGTCACACTCACACATTCCTATTCATAATTTCATTGACATTACTTTTTAGGCGATAGCTAATTTGTTAGTATCATTGCAAAAGTGGATAGATACAGTAAAGGATATTATTACCATTTCAACTCTTTGAAAACAGCAACCACGAAGGTGAAAAAGATCACAAAAGTAACAAAAAAGTGGTTTCCTTCTCTCCAAAATTCACCTCGAAATCGTTTACACCGAGGCCTGGTAACGAAATTTGACCTCTGTGTATATTATTGGGGTCAATAATTTAGGAACACTCAAGAAAGATAATTTGGGTATACAACAAAAGTTGAGAACACATTTCTGTTTTTATCGAAATGTACTATATGTCATATAAATATATTTTTCAACTAATGTGTTATTAACTTAGCATTCTTTGGCAAAGCATTACATCTCATTCAGTAGATTTATTCATTTATAATTGTGTTGCCAATTGTGATCTTTAAGTACATAAACTACATGCTGGCAATTTACATATGTTCAACATGGCGGCTTCTGGTAAGTTTTTTTTTCACATAAGGAAACATGTTCAATGGTGTTTTTTATGTGTTCTTCTTTATGCTTTATCGTCAACATTTCAAGCGAGTTAATAGAACATAAGACCCATAAACCGATTAATTTTTGAAGTGATTTGCCTTTTCATTTGGTAGGAAATGCGAATTAATTGTTGTATGTTGCCGCGCCTCCCATTTATTTTCGCGCGCGCTCATCGTGTCCTCGTGTATGCTCGGAAGGGTTTCGTGTCTGAAACTCTTGCGGGAGTTGCCCCGTGCTCAAGCTGCGACTGCTGCCTTTGCATGACGCGTGCATGGAATGGTGTTCGCGCTCCATATGTGACACTGACAGATCGATTGTGTTAATGCGAGTGTGGGGGATAGTCCATGCACCGTGCTCAATATTGACATTATTGTTAACATTTTTGCAATACAAGTTATAACACTTACAATTATATTAATATATTACTGCTGTGACGTCATGATGTGTGTAAACTGGTTTCGTTTCTTTTTAATGTATTGTAGGCATCACCAAATGAAAATTAAAATTGCACGAAAATAATGCAAATGGTATTCAATGGGTTGGGACTTACCTAATGTAAATCATTATGCCCTTTGAAATAAAAAAAACAACTGATATTTGCCCAAAATATGGTATTTAATCCATTTGTTGTGTCACCATTTTCGCTAGATCGACAAATCTATCGCTTTCATGGCCTTTTTGACATTATTATTGTTATTTTCACTGTCGGCATTCTAGCGATAGACGCGACCGATACGCGGTGCCTTAAGAGGCAAGAACACCGTAGCTCTACAGTAAAAGTTACTTACGGAAAATCATTTTTTTTTGCACATAAAACACAACATATTTAGTATTTTGAGCGACATTTGTAGCCCTATCAATACATTTAGGGCTGTTATAATACTTTAACTCACCGATCTCGTGTGTCACTATACATGTCATTCTATAATTACGGCGAATTGTGAGATTTTCCACAATTTTCCATCACTCTTCGTCGGTCTTTCGCCGTTCAAACTGCCGTTATCGTACACAGATGCAATAATTACGGTATCGCTAGCGTGCACACAAAAAAAAAAAAAAAAAAAAACGACGCAAAATTTTAATGAGTTATTTGACTTGACAAACTGTTACCGCTACCGAATAATTATTGGAATCACTGGCCCACAATTATTTGCTAAAAATGTAGCGGTAACAGTTTGTCAAGTCAAATAACTCATTTAAATTTTGCGTCGTTTTTTTTTTTTTTTTTTTTTTTTGTGCACGCTAGCGATACCGTAATTATTGCATCTGTGTACGATAACGGCAGTTTGAACGGCGAAAGACCGACGAAGAGTGATGGAAAATTGTGGAAAATCTCACAATTCGCCGTAATTATAGAATGACATGTATAGTGACACACGAGATCGGTGAGTTAAAGTATTATAACAGCCCTAAATGTATTGATAGGGCTACAAATGTCGCTCAAAGTACTAAATATGTTGTGTTTTATGTGCAAAAAAAAATGATTTTCCGTAAGTAACTTTTACTGTAGAGCTACGGTGTTCTTGCCTCTTAAGGCACCGCGTATCGGTCGCGTCTATCGCTAGAATGCCGACAGTAAAAACAACAATAATAATGTCAAAAAGGCCATGAAAGCGATAGATTTGTCGATCTACATTTTCGCCATTCGTTTTATGGCGCGCTGTGCTGTGAGCTTACATTTCGCGTGCGCGCCCCACCGCCAGAGCCCACCGCGCTGTCGCTACCCGATCGCGTGGCATGCAGCATGCATGCAGCACACGCGGCGGCGTATCGCAGCGGCGAACGAGGGCTAAATTCACCAAATCGTGGCCCCACAACCCTCTGTTCGTGCGATAAAACGAATGTGTGAGACTGCTCGAGGCAGAAAAAACTTCCGAGATTATATCGTAATAACACCTGAATCTTCCAAAAATACAATTTTCCAAACTGCGGAATACTTCCGATCGCTCTAAAATTCGATATTTCAGCAAAGTTCACTGCGAAAATGCGGCAAAAAAGGACTTACCGATGTCGAAATTGATCGAGTTTCTTGATTCAAAACACGAACCGGATCTATGATTTTTACTAGTACCTCTTGTGTATACACTTCACATGCATACTACGTGGTTCAGTCAGCTGTTAGACCGCATTACATTAGGAAAAATAGTATATCCCTCCACCCTTGCAATAGCGAAGTTGCATTGCCCACAGTCAAATATCGTGCAAACTACGTGTACAAAAATATGGTCTACGCGCGCGCGCCATGTAACGCCGAATGCCGATGCCTATTTAATGAGTGTGTAATTTTTTTAATAAAATGTGCGGCATTTGTCATGACTTTTTCAGTTTTTGTCCACGGTGTCGCCATTGCCATTGGCATTGTTGACGTGTGTATGTGTACAAGAGTGCGTAGCCGTAGCCGTAGATGTAGTCTATAGACTACAGTATACTCTATGACTATGTATTGTTCGTAACTACGTTTTTTTTTAAAACTTTACTTAGTTTAGCTACTTTTAGTTCAGAAGAAAATTTGTACGAGACGTGTAAACGGTGTAAAATTTAATGTCATGATCATTCTGACATTTTCTTTGTTTACAATATTGATAATGATATACAAAACCTTCATAGTCGAAGATATGTACCTTCCAACTTCTATCAGCAAAAAACAGTTTGAACTTTGAACGTAATGCTTAAATGCCTTATCTGATATGTCGGGTTCAGAGATATTTGTATATCAATTGTATTAATCATGTAAACAAATATCAGAATGATACGTGTTACTGTTAGTTGTTACATATGTCTCTACAAATGTTCTTCTGAACTATGTTTAAAAGTTTAGCCACATTGTAGGCCAATGATTATGCAGTCATACTTTTAATGTCGTCAATGTCATAATTGTTAGGATTAGGAATAAACATTGGAAAAGAGGTGGTGTGAATTGTGATTAGGTGATCTTTCATTTAATTTAATGAGTTGTGGTGGAAAAGAGTTCATCTAACTGGCGAAAAGCAAAACATTTTGATGAAAGATTTTGGTGTCTGTCTTTTTATGGATATTTTGAAGCATTCAAAGCATGCAGGGAAAAAATTAATATTTATTTTTCGGGGGCTACTTTTCAAGCTTACTTTAATGAAAATAACACTTCTTTAGTTTGTTTGCATTGAACTCTAGGCAAATTTTCGGGGGCTCGTTTTTTACTTTTGAGGGCTCTTTTTGGCATTTCTGGGGCGAATTCGCCCCAGGGTATTTATTTTCCTGATAATGATAGCATGCCATAATAATTTTTATTAAGATGTGAAGGGTAAGACAAAATATGGTTCTCACACTTTCAGCAGATGCATATATTTGGAATTTTCTTTGTTGGTATTGGTAATCTTCAAACTACACCTTTTTTTATAGAATGGATTTGTTTGACTTGTAGATTCTCACTTGTCCATTTCCTTATAAATGCTGGCACAAACATCTTGGATAAAGTCTTGGTATATATGTCTACTGATGCCTTTTGAAAATCACTCTTTGCCATCAAAGTTTTTTTTCTTCTTTTAATTGATTTAATTCTATATGATACAAAGGAAGACATTGAATTTGAATTAGTCTCTGTCAGCTGGTGAGAGTTCTTCTTGATCAATTCATCCGACTAAAATGCTTTATTAATGTTTTATTTCAGTATGGTTGCTATTAATGCAGGAATTATTATTTTTATTATTACTTTTCAAAATATCCAGAAATTTTTCACAAATACCCTATGGTAATTTTAGGGGCTACCAACTGATTTCAGGGGGCTATTTTGAAAATTAGGGGGCAAAATCGCCCTTAGCCCCCGTATATTTCCTACCCTGCCACAGAGGCCCTATAATTGACATGACGGGCCCTATCAATGACGTTAAAGCCAGATAACAGTATTGGGAAAAGCCCCACACACACAAAATGAAAAATACACATTTATCACCTACCATGTGAAAGAAGATATGATAACTTATCCGTTAATGATGTATATTTTTCTTTTATGAATTTGTTTGTAAATGCAGGCAAAAAGAAGGGAAAGGGCAAGGTGAAGGGGAAGACGGTCAATCTGAATGATTTTCTGTCGGCTGGCGAGAGTTCTGCGGCGCCAGGCACGAGCTTTGTCTACTCGTCCAAGTCATCGTGGGCAGATGAATCGGCCGATAACGATAATGATTGTGAGTACTGCCATCAAAGTCCTTACTTCAAATATGTTTTGAGAACGGTGGGGGAGATTGTGAATACGGCCATGTTTTGATATTGATGGGGGAGATTGTGAGTACCGCCATAGAAGTCCTTACTTCAAATGTGTTTTGGGAAAAGAAATAGATTTCATGTGAAACACAATATATGTGTCTTATCATTTTTAATACAACTGCATGCATAAAGGCATTGGATTACTGCCACTAAACAGATGACTTTTTGTTATGAGTCTCATCTTCCATCTAACTCATCAGATGGGCAGGGGGCCTAAATCAAAGAATTCACTCCTAGGCAAAGCCACCTCCTGGCACCTTCTACCTTACTATTAGATTTTCAAAGAAAGTATACTTGCGAATTTAAAGGTACTCTTGAGTATTGGTACTTCCCAAAATGCCCCTTGACACTAAACACTGCAATGGTGCATGTTTTGGTTACTAAAATTAAGTTTGACCAAAACTCAAAGTATCCCTTTGATCATCAATCTATTTTCCAATTCAGTCTCCAGCGGGAACCCATGGGATGCACGTAGCTCGCAACCCATTGCGCTGCCGACGGCCCCAAAGAGCGCTAGCGGAATCCTGATCGATAAGAGTATGCTGCCGGATAAACCACCCTACACCATCTACCTGGGTAATCTACCGTTTGACTGCTCTACAGATGACATTAAGGAATTCCTTAGTCAGGAAGATTGCAATGTGAGTTTTGTGTAGCAACAACTTTAATCTCAATAAAAATAGAACCAAAAGAATTTTTTTTTCCCCAGGTGAATTTTGCTCAAGAGCAGGTCCTCAACTCCTTCTCACCTATCTTATTGCTCTTTTGAAGTGTCCATAATGTCCCATTCTTAATAGGGTCTATCACCATGCTGGGTTTCCTTCCTCTTTAAGAGTCATAAATAATTAAACAAATTAAAGAATATATGTTATACACACACAACCATCTTCATTGAAAACCTGCGTGGAAATCTGTTATTTGACTGCTCCACAGATACGATCAAGAAGGCAAATTTCAATGTGAAGAATTTTATCTTATACAACAAAAAATGGATCTGTCATTAGAGGTCGTCAACCGACATCTTAGACTGACGATGTCTCAAGAGTGTCTGGAGAAGGAATGGATTAAGTTGCATGGCGTGCTCTCGTGAAGACCACAGCAGCGCACTACAGGGTCACCTGAAATTGATGATGTCATTCGGTTTATACTCCTAGACTGATTTAATCACAACTATATGTTTATGAGAATTGTTCATGATCATTTGATAATGTGTTTTCAGCTAAGCTTGTTTTCCATTGTACAGTACTAACAAATTCAGTCCTGTTTCCTTATTGAATTATGTACTTAGAGAGTTATGTACTTGTATGATTAACAATATTTATTATGTATAATTCATATTTCTTAATAGGTGAGCGATGTGCGATTGCCGATGGATGGAGACACTCAAAGACCAAAAGGGTTTGGCTATGCAGAGATTGATGACATGGAATCCCTATACAAGGCACTCTCTCTTAGCGATAAAGTAAGTTTTGACAACTCTTGATGATTTTAATGGTGAAGTTGATGATTTGAAGGTAGTGGTCATTTAAATAATGGTGGTGGTGATGGTGATATGGATTTTATGAAAGTGATGATGTGGTGATGATGATTATCCTGGTGGTGATAGTGATGGTGATGTGATGAGATGCCAACGAAGATGATACTGATGGTGAGATCCATGGTAATTATGATGATTGTGATGATAATTTTGGTAGTAATAACTTTACAGTACTTTCCTCAAAATTGGCAGAAGTAAGGAATGTTATTTGTTATCTATCCAGTATCCAGTTTGAATGCTAGTGAAATTGGGAAGAATGTTTCTATATATATTCCTAATAAAAAAGTGTTGTGAGTAATTTGAATTGTAACTAAAAAGTAATCTTTTGTTTTCACTTTACAGCAACTAAGAAGCAGAAGGATACGAGTGGATCTTGCTAGTCAGGCTCAAACAGGTATGTTTGAAAATGTAGGGCTTGGGGAACTTCCATCACTAAGAGGGCTTTGTATCTTGGTAGTTAGTGCATTAAAGGGGTAGTACAGTTTTGGTAAGGCTGAACTTTAGTAACCAAACCTGGACAGTAACATTATAAACTTAATAGTTATAACTCCACCATGCTCGAAAGGTATACAAAATTTACAATCGACTAAGTAAAAAGCCTGTTATCGTTCAAAAAGAGCCATTAAAACACAAGAGGGCGCTTTCTAAAAAGGCATTGGTTTCAACCATTTTTCATACAAAATTATGCGTGTGATAGTTTTATTGAAATAATGATTAAATAGAGAGATCATCAACAACTATTTAAAGGGACATAGTAACATTGTCCAAATCCTCAAAATAAAATTGTAATTCTAGCGGTTCCTTTATACCTTGTTGTATTCGTATTAACAATAAAATCATGGGACAGCTTTCGGTTTTTCAAATTTCCCTTTCATTACAAAGATATGTATGATTGAAGTATTTAGATAAGAAAATCTCCGGGCGAGATTTTCATCCCTGTACAAAGTGAATGCAGTGAGTTGGTGAATATCACCCAATATCACTTTCACATTTTCGCTCATTACTTGGCCATACATTGTCCATTTGACCTGAAATTTTCACACAATACCCTGAGGACATATGAGATAACAACAGTATACATTGCATCAACCATTCATCAGTTTTTGCACATCTCAACAAAGTTACTAGATCCCTTTAAAAAACGCTTTTGAAAATTTTTGAAAAAGTGCAAGCATTTTTTTAATTTTTTGAAAAAAATCATCTAATTATTTGGGCCCAAAATAATTATAAGATCAGATATATTTATTGATATTTCAGCCGTTTCTGGGTCAATTTTGACCAAATAAAGTTTATTCTACCATTAAAATTGCATGTTCTCTCAAATTCGATACTCAGTTTTTCATTACCTCACAAAAAAATTGTGATGTGCAGCGCCCTCTACCAAAACTAAACTACCCCTTTAAAGGGATCTTTTTTAATTTTAGGGAAATCTTCACACTTGTTTGGAAATTAAATGGGATTTCAATTTCAGTCTGGTTGGGAAAGACATTCTTCTATAAATGTTGTACATCTTTTTTATTTGAAAAAGAGCAAAGAAAATGGGATTCCAACATGCACCATGGGATCCCGTTGGAAACCCATTTTCTCTGCTCTTTTTCAATCACATATATTTCTGGTCAGTTTCTTTGTATGTTCGAATTAACTTTTGTTATTTGTGACAGATGGTAAAGGAGGTGGTGGCTTTGACAAGACAGCTGGTGACTGGAGGAAATCAGACAGGAGCGGCGATTCATCATGGAATCAAGGTACTTACTTTAGGGATTTTGCGTGATCCTTCACAACTTTCCTTACAAAAGTCGATTTAATTATCCTTGGATTAGTGGTAAGTCTATATAGCTTCTGACTGTACGAGCAATGAAAAGGGTTTCATGGGAACATCCCCCATTTAAGGGTCTCTGTGGCTCGATGGTTTCTGGCAAGAATTCTATCTCTGTTTGTGAATACTTTTTAAAAGTAGATTTTAAATGTACATGTACAGTAAAACCTGCTCTAGCAGCCACTAGCATGTAAACAAAACAAGTAAAACAACATTTATTTTGTTTCACTAGTAAATAGCTCATGAGAATACATGGTATTTGGTACTTGGAACTATCTTGCAATGATTTCAACAGTTGCTCTGTACGGTTTATAATCACTTTTTACAGCAGGTACAGGAGGTGACAGATACGGGGGCAGCTCAAATCGAGAGAGTAAAAGCGACGGAGACTCGATGTGGCGAGACCGAGGCGGCTCCAGCAATGCTGATTCCTTCGGAGGGCGCGACCGTGGTGGTTTTGGAGGAGGTGGCGGCAGAGATGGTGACCGTGGAGGATTTGGAAGGGATCGTGGTGGTGGTGGGTTTGAAAGGAACTATGATCAAAGTGGTGGTGGAGGCTCGGACAGTCGAGGCTTTGGCCAGACGTGGGAACGTGGTGGTGATCGAGGTGGTGATCGCGGTGGTGGTTTTTCTGACCGCGGGGGTTACGAGAGGAGAGGGCCCGATAGAGGGTTTGAAAGGGGTGGAGGCGGGTTCGACAGGAACGACCGAGGTGGAGGTGGGGGCTTTGATCGTGGCCCGGACAGAGGGTTTGACCGAGGATCAGCTGGAGGTTATGAGAGAGCGCCTGACCGGGGATTTGAACGTGGACCGAGGAGAGATGAAAGTGATGAAGGTAGAGGTGAGGGTTGACAACATTTTCTCTCTCTCTTTTTCTGTTGAGGGCGCACTCAAGATATCTATTGATAGTGCATTTAGTACACCCTTCAGTGGATAAAAAACACACTGTTTTTGCAATATTTAGAGAAGCTTGATGTATGCACAAATGTTTTCTTAGTGTTATAAACAAAATAATTTGTGGTCAACATTTTTCTTTCATGTGAGAATTTTTTTTCTCTAGCTAGAGTCTCTGCAAAAAAAGATATGGCAAAAATGTCTAGTGTATCAAAAATAAAGTATCAGTCAAAATTAAATCCATTTTATTGATACACCCTTTGACTTATTTTTGTCAAGGTAAATGTTATTTTCCTCTCGTTTTATTGTAAGATACAGCTTTCCCCTTTTCAAGGCTATGTAACTTTCCCGCATATAATCTTTAATTTGATTGTATTCTTTTCATTCCTGATCAGATGCATGGAGGAGAAGTGACGATGCAGGTCCAAGGAGAGACGCTGGTCCTCCTGATACAGGTACAAAACAAATAGATGAAGTTTATATATCGCATTTAGGCTACAACGCAAAGAGATGACAGCCTGGTTATTCTATTTACTTTCCATTAGTCGATGAACTCTAATTTTACATTGAATTAATTACATCCTGGTAGAAATTAAAGTAGCAATATGCCTTGCCCTTTTTGTAGGCTGTTTGACGGTGATGGGTGATAGCAAGAATTCAAACACACTATAATTTAATAGTAGTTTGTATTTTGTTATTTAACGTTATCACGCAATGTAGTATGCTGAACCTTCCTTTTATTTTCAATTTCAAACAGCGCTGAGAGACATAATGTGATATACGCGTTATAAATATGACATGATTATTATTATTATTATAATTATTACAAATATGTTTGGAAGCCCAGTTGGGCCTAAACTTTTAATACATACAGTAGGATATTTCATAAAGGAGCCTAGGGGTGAACACAAAAATTTATCTACAAAAACTTTCAAGAAGCCTAAAGATCAGATTTTGAATAAAAAGCCACTTGCTACATTTCTATTAAACAAGATACGTGAATAGGTGCCCCACTTTCTCGAATGTTTGGTGTTCATCTCTGCAAAAATCATGTGTGCAATTTCATTTCATGAAAAATGGAAATTGGTTTCAGGTTTCTTCAGAATTCTCACTGAATAAGTATCTGTTCAGATATGTACCTTGATCAAATTTAAAGATAAGCCTTTATATGGCCTGCCTCTGCAACTCAAGTTAGTTTGCAGGGGACTTTCTAAGGCAGTTTGTAGATTCTGTATTATAGTGGTCATAGGTTGTAATACAGTCAAACCTGTCTTGGTGGCCACCTGTCTATAGCAGCCAACCTGCCTATGACAACCTGCCTATAGTGGCCACAGAAATGATCCCCATTAGAGGAAAAAACAGTGTAATGGAACCTGTCTATAGAGGTCACCTGTCTACAGTGGCCACTTTTCTTGTCTCCCTTGGGTGGTCACTTTACACAGGTTTGACTGTAGTTCTCTTTCAAACAATTCTCTCAGGCGAAGCTCCACGAGAACGCAAGAGGCTCGTACTGACGAAGCGAACGCA
Source organism: Echinarachnius parma (assembly GCA_037951105.1). Classification (NCBI taxonomy): domain Eukaryota; kingdom Metazoa; phylum Echinodermata; class Echinoidea; order Clypeasteroida; family Echinarachniidae; genus Echinarachnius; species Echinarachnius parma. The sequence goes on along the minus strand of JBAMJV010005052.1, from coordinate 8,740 downwards.
GCCCATCGAGCAAAAGCCTGCACCAGCCACGGCAGCAGCCTCCTCGTCATCGATCTTTGGCGCGGCGAAACCCGTGGACACCGCGGCCAAGGAGCGCGAGATTGCCGAGAGGCTGGAACGAGAGAGGAGGGAAGAAGAAGAGCGGAAGCAGCCCCAACTACCGGACAGGGAACCGCTACGGAAAGAAGGGTAAGGGGTAAAGGGAAGACAGCACTGGGGGCGTTGCATGAAACTCAAAGTTGCGTTTGATCGAACGCAAAATCAAACGCAACTTTGCGTTTGATCGCAATTGACCGTTGCATAAACATCTGAATCAAACGCAACTTTGCGTTTGATATCAAACGCAAGTTTAATTATGATATGGATCAGACGCAAAGTTGCGTTTGATATCAAACTCGAAGTCTTTATGCAACGGAGTTGCGTTTAAACGCAAAGTTGCGTTTGATTTTTGGTGACTTTGTGTTTTGAGTTTTATGCAACGCCCCCCAGGACTGCTGGCACAGGACCACTGAAAAATAATCTCGGAGGCCACCAACATTTCATTAATTATGCAAAGTCTACTTGCCTTAATATGCAATCAAATATAGTATACAATCAAAATTAATGTAATTCTTTGGTTGGGCCACAAAATTCAGGTTTTGGCCCACTGAAATTTCAAGAAATCTTGACTTTTACCTCCCAACTAGGCCACAAGGGGGAAAAAATAAGTTAATTTTGAGCATTGGATTGATGCAAACAGAAATGGTCAGTCGAAATACCCTGATCGGAACTTATTATACTGAAAACAGCTGGATACAAAACAGTAAATCATTACATTAAATAAGCGGTAAATCAAAGCATCGTCAATGGTCTTTGATGATTTATAGAAATAGAGCTGAAATTGATTGAATTAAAAAATCCTTTGACTGCAGTGTTGGTAATATAACGTTTGATTTTGTTGATTGTATAGAAGCCAGAGGCATTCTTCCCCTGGAGTGTAAATCAAAACATAGTCAATGGTATTTGATGATTCATGAATTAAGCTGAATTTAATTGATATCTTTTGACTTCAGTATTATTCAAATTATTATATAACATTCTATTTTGTTGATTGTATTAGAAGCCAAGAGCATCCTCCCCCTCGAGTGCGGCGTGACAGCGAGAGGTCAGAATGTCGCGAGGGAAGGACGAGGCACAGTAGCTCGGGGTCGGGACGAGGAGGACCCAGGCCAGGTAGCTATATTTCATTTTCCACTCATGTTACAGCAATTCCTTATGAGTTTTGACACTCCCAATGACGGACAGTCAACCTGTTCGAAACGTCGAGCCCCTCCTACCACCTACCCTCTCCTCACAATAACTTTACCGATGCTTATTAGAACTACAAGCTCAAAAAGGAATACCAACAGTCCTTTCCTGGACTACCACAGTCCTTCTCAGGACTCACCAATCCTCTCCTCATACATGGTGCAACCGCAGACGGGACTACACGTATTACATCCTTATGAATTATTCATAAACGGCGATGTACATCAAGAACTAGTCATGAATATTCATTTTAACTAGCATTATGGTTTAGGTAAGTTTTAGGGTTATAAATACAGGGAGACATATACCACTGGTCTAGCATTCATCAACATATACCTTTTCTCACATAAAAAAAAATAATGGTTAGTACCAAAATTGCACATTTATTGTGTAGTAACACTGCTGATTATGACTATTCATGAGCAGCATATATGCTCATTAAATATGCAATTAACTAAAATTAACCAATTACAAATTTTAATATGAAAAAAATGTATAACCACTGGTTAGAAAATTGCATATTTAATGAGTACTGCTGCTCACGAATGTATGAATATTCATGAGCAGCTCAATAAACTTGCAATTATTGTACTAACCAATATGTTTTATGTGAGAAAAAGGTATATTTTGCTGAATGCTACTGTTGACAGCAAGCTCTTGTCATGCTCTAAACCATGTGTAATACACATTCAACATGACTACAGGTTGTCTCAACAACAAAAAAAAAATATATATATATTTTTTTTTTTTGCTGTACCTGTGTACAAGACGCACCCCCCACTTTGAAATTTTTCCGAAGGAAAAAAAGTGCGTCTTATACACGGAGATTTACGGTATTCGATCAGCGGTGCACGTGGCCTATTGGTTCTGCTCTGGACTTCAGCACTTGGTATCATGGGTTTGAATCCTCTCAATATGACTCCATGGAAATAGATGAGAAGAGGTTTATTTAGTAAATGTAAACTTTAGACATGATTCTGAAGTATGAAAAGTGACTAAGCTCCCTTCTCCTTCTTAACAGACGATATGTATAAATTGGCAATGCAGAGTTGCCTTGATGATTAAACGGGCACCCAATGTACCATCATTTGCAAAAGTTTAAGACCACCCTTCCAAAATGCAATAACTCAAAGAAAAAACAAAGTTAAACATATTTATTTTTATGCCTCCGCCAACGAAGTGGCCGGAGGCATTATGTTTTCGGGTTGTCCGTCCGTCCGTCCGTACGTACGTCCGTACGTACGTCCGTCCGTCCGTCCGTCCGTCCGTACGTACGTCCCGTTTTCGTTCTCGCGATATCTCAAGAACCAGTTGACGGATCAATTTCAAACTTGGTATGAGTGTACATATTGGGGTGACAATGATCTGATTAGATTTTAGGGGTCTTGAGGTCAAAGGTCAAGGTCACAGGACTTAATATATATACAAAAATGTCTCGTTCTCGCGATATCTCAAAAACTGGTTGACGGATTAAATTCAAACTTGGTATTAGTGTAGATATTGGGGTGGCAATGATCTGATTCGATTTTGGGGTTCATGAGGTCAAAGGTCAAGGTCACAGTACTCAATGTATGTGTAAAAAAGCCTCGTTCTTGCGATATCTCAAGAACCGGTTGACGGATCAATTTCAAACTTGGTATGAGTGTACATATCGGGGTGCCACTGATCTGATTAGATTTGGGGGTCATGCGGTCAAAGGTCAAGGTCACAGGACTCAATATGTATGCGAAAATGGCTTGTAATGGCAAAATTTCAAGAACTGAATGTCAGATTTCAATCAAACTGAGCTACATTCTCTGCATGATTCTACTTGGTACCTTTTGATTGTTTCATTTCTTGTCTATTAGTTCTGCAGAAGTTTACCATCATAATCACAATTTAATTTTTTTTTATTAAAACATGGTTCCTATTCATAATTTACATCAACTTACCAATATGAAATATGTTGAATCATAAAGTTGTGATTATACTTTGGGATTTGTACGAAAGGTCTACAAATGATTCATATCTTGTCATTAACTTCAATTTTTGAGGTGTGCTATATACTTTGGAATTTCTGTGAATGTTCTGCACATGATTTCTATCCACATTTCTTCAATTTTTGAGTGGTGCTATATTGCCTAAAGCAACATTTTCTTTCTCTTTTCCCCCCCCCCCAGTAATCATGCGGAGGGAGAGCGAGAGGTCGACAGGGGAGGAAGACGTGTTCCACAAGGACGACCAAGCCCCCGTCTCCCCCACCCCTACCTCCCCACCCCCGCCCAAGACACCTACCTCCCCCAGACAAGATGAGAACGTCAAACTCATTCCAGCCCCACCCCCAAAGGTGAGACCGCTGAGGAGTAGAACTTTCATCAATGATATGTGACCAGGGGGGTGTTTCACAAAGATTCAAAATTGAACTTAACTAAGTTGGAATTTAAAAATTATGGTAAGCCATTTGTAGCCTTGGAATAAAAAATATTCAAAATCAATAATGCAAGTATTTTAAACTTTCCATAAATTTCACATCAAGAACATGAAATCTTCTGGATAAAAGAAAATGTTAATGATTTGAATTAACATCGTGTGCCTTTTAAAATAACTTTTACAAAAGATTTTCAAAGAAACTAATGTCTTTCCATAAAAGTCCAAGTTAGAGTTAAGTTCAACTTAGGATCTTTGTGAAACACCACCCAGGGCCCCGTCGCAGAAAGAGATGCAATCGATTGTAAAGTTACAATTAATTGTAAGTCAGATCATGTGACTAAATGCGCAAATCTGATTGGTTGAAATGCGCAATGACCTTGCAATTAAATGCAACTTACAATCGATTGCATCCCTTTCTGCAACGGGGTCCAGATGCAGCAGAATCCTGCACTTGGTGACATAAATTTAAAAAAAAATAGATTTTCAAGCAATGAGAAAGGACTCATTTGATGTCTACCTCAAAAACATCAGACAATATTTGGCAAAGAAACAATTGTTTTAATTTCACTAACGTAAAATGTACATTATGTGAAATTATAATGTACATATTCTATCAAACATGAATTACCAACTTGCTATCTGATCACATATATTACTTTTGCCTTTGGCAATATAGAGATGCATAGGTTAGTCGAATGCTGAATTCTCAGAGCATGTTTTGAGTCACAATGAAAAGAGTAAAAAGTCTGCAAGTGTTATTTTTTTCACAGCATACTTTTGTGTGTTTAGAGCACAAGATATCATTCCCAATTTATTAATGAGACTGGCAAAAGGGTAATTATTTTGAGTTGAAACCTTTTTCCTTAAAGGGGACCACCAGGCAAAGGACAACACATTATTATATGTTTTGGTACCGTTTTGTGATATCAAATAGATACCCAACATTTTGCAAAGGGTTGTGTAATTCATAAACAAAGCAATTAATATCCACCACTTACGGAACCACTGCTATTTCCTGGTTCCATACGGGCCAAGCATTTGCGAGTGCGCCAATGCTTTCACGCGTACGTCAATAGATTCCCGGATGATTCATTCGCTCTGCACAGTGCGCTCTGGCTCTGCACGCATATAGTCTACGCAATTCAGACCGCATGAACGCATGGTTTAGAATGGTGATGCGTTTTCCAATTATATATTTTTTTCTGAAAACATATTTTTGTGAACTTGTTGAAGGAATGGAATACTAAAGATGATACCTTTCTATAATAAGAATATTATTTTTGGGTGGTGGTACCCTTTAATAGTCAAGATTATTTAATTACCTAGAATTAGTTTTAAAAAAAAATGAATGTAACAGTTAGTGAATTTCAAACCCTTCATGTTTTCTCTTCATCGATTCCTCTGTACCAGGAGAATGCGTGGGCCAAGCGAAGCGAGACGGTCGCCCCTCCCTCGGGCGGTGCACCTACGAGCTCACCCCGCTCTAGCCAATCCCATGAGCCTGCTGCCAGGAGAGACAGCGGTAGTGACCGGCCCAGGGGAGGAGGAGTAGGGGGCGCTGCCCCCAGAGGGGGAGGGGGAGCGTGGTCAAGAGGTCAGGGCCAGAGACCAGGTAAGGTCAACCTAATTCACACAATTTTTTCCATTGCATTATTATTATTATTATTATAATGTATTATTATTTTTATTAGAAATTACATAAACAAAGGGCAAACATAAAACCCTTCTACCACTTTTTGATTTTAAAGGCATCTAGTATAAACATTTCTCAAATCCTCAAAAACTTACTTGAAACTCAAGCAGTTCTCACATAACTAATTGCATTCGTATTACCAATAGAATCATCTTTTTCAAATTTCTCTTCCGTCTAGTTGATAATTATAACTTTGAACAAAAACAGTACTCGGTGCAATGATTTGGCAAATATCACTTTGCATTTTTGCTCATTCGTCAGTTTTTGCACATGTCAACAAAGTTACTATATTCCTTTAAGCACCAGCTTGCTTATAATCATACAATCCCTCCTTATCAGTTATCTATACCTGCAGGGTAGTCCTTTCAGTAGAAAGAAAAGAAAATGACTATCTAAATTGATTCCAATCTCATGAATTTTTTAGAACAATCATGTATGTATCTATCCACCATGGAAGCCGAAATTTGAAACGACATTTGATGTCTGTTCTGTTTTTGCTTGTGCAGATGGTGGAGGGAGAGGCGGCGGGCCACCAAACAGGGGTGGCAGAGCCCCTCCTAGGGGTGATGATGGGGGGCGTGGAAGGCCTCCACCCCAACAGGGCGGCGCACCTGTTGCTCTGCCCAAATATGAGGAGCCCAAGTCGAAGGTAAGCTCTCTCAAAACCAGTCGACTCTTCGGTTACTTTGCCGATTGGTCTACTCCCATTTGGTCTACTAGAAAATTAAAAATTTGGGGCGTATGATTATAATTGGGGATTATAATTATGGTTAGGGGTGTGGATTAGAGTTACGGTTAGGTTTTGGGTTCGGGAAAATTTAAGTTAAAGTCATCAATGAGGTAGTAGACCAAATGAGTTGTAGACCAAGTGAACATAAACAACCTCTTTCTAGGGGTCAAATCCACTAAAAACTTACTTTAAATTTCCAGCTGTTCTCACATGCCCTGTTGTATTCGTATTAACAATAGAAGCATGGAACAGGTTTCAGTTTGTCAAACTTTCTCTTACGTTATAATATAAAGATATGTATGATTGAAGTGTTTCGGATTTGAAAGTCTCTAGTGGAGACTTTCAACTGTGTACAATGTCAGTGCAATGAGTTACCGAATATCACTTCATTTCCGCTCATTACTCGGTCATATGACATTCATTTTCCACTGAATGTTCACACATCATTCAGTGGACATGTCAGATCACAGAAATATTAATTATTTTTATATTTATTTTGAACACGTGTGGCAGCAAACCAGCTGAATACACATTTTATCAACACTTTGTCAGTATTTGCCCATATTAACAAAAGTTACCTGGAGGGTGTTTCACAAAGATCCTAAATTGAACTTAACTCTAAGTTGGACTTAAACATTATGGAAAGCTGTTAGTGTCTTCGAAAATTGTTTGTAAAAGTTCTTTTAAAAGGCATACAAAGTTGATTCAAATCATCAATATGTTCTATTATCAAGGAGATTTTGTTATCTTGATGTAACATTTATGCATTTTTGCTTTTGAATATATTTTATTCCAAGGCTACAAATGGCTTACCATAATTTTTAAGTCCAATTTAGAGTTAAGTTCAACTTAGGATCTTTCTGAAACACACCCCAGATCCCTTTAAAGGAAGTGAGAATATTGATCGAAGTCTAGTAAGTGTGCCACTAAGAAAAACAAGTATTAAATGCAGATCCCTGTTTAAACTAATGTATTCTCTTCTCTGTTGATTGTTTTTCAGGATTGGTCCGATTCAAACAAGTTTTCAACATTATTAGAAGATGAGCTTGGAAACCTGTCGGATTGAGAAGAAGACAGCGCTGTAAACTAATTGCGAAAGAATGTAAAGATAGTGTTTGCCGAGTCGCCTGATACACGTCGTGAAAGAATGGTCTACACTGGACTGGTGTCGCGTAAGAATTCTGTATGGAAGTCACTCGATCTGCACTCTGCTAGATCACGTAGGCTGCATTCCACTTGTTTAACGAGTGGCGCAATTTTTAAATGAATAACATATTTTTAAAACTTTTCCTCCTTATTATATAAAACATTAAGTTTCAGAAAATGTTAGTTAAATATTATTTTGTACAGCTTTTCATCTCGGATGTTTAGTTTCAGAGCATATATTGTTAAAATCACATAATTTGAACCCGTCCTAGCATCATGGTTAATTGGATGTAACGATTGCATGTCATAGTTATAGTAGCGAGCGACATTTCATAGACGGAATGTTTACTTTATAAAAGAGGGAGGCCTCGCACTGAATGTATAAACACAATTTAATTATCTTTTATTTTAATATTTACCTTGAATTTGTATAATGTTTAATCATGAAATATATTTTAACAGAGACTTGAGGATTTCGATTTCCATGTAATATGTTATAGGTTGAGGCATAGAGGGACAATGTAAATGCAAATGCTTCTGGCACAAATGCATGAGGTTGGATGCAAATAGATTTGCGGAATTGTGATTAGATAAAGTTAAAATCTATTTTAATGCTCTATGGCATTTGTGTGCATTGTAACTCGCAAAAATGCGAGCTTGGCACGTTAGGAGTTAAAACGTTACTTATTTGTTGGAAATTATGACTCTAGGCAAAACATAATAATGTGAAATTTGAATTAGAGCATTCTAGATGTGAAATAATTAATTCATGACAAGTTGAGCTTAGTTGAACATTGGAACGTTTATTTATTTTCAATTGAAAGTTTGTATTATTGCTCATTATTATTTTTTTAATTTGATATATTTATTTTCTATTACACTTTCTTAGTTATATTCCTCCATTTCATGACTTCATTAAAACCAAAAGTCACCAAATAGTATACCTTTTCTCTGGATCTGACATTGTAGAGAGCAACAAGCTTAGCACAAAAACTAGTAAACCAGAATTGTGTCGAAATAAATGGTACAATTTTGTTGCTCGATTGATAGAGATCAGAATTATGAAATAATTATGGTGTTGGTATCTTTCTTCTAGGTGGATGGTCCGTACTTCTTGTTTTCTTTCCAATGGTTTTTATCATCACTCCTTTTATTTTATTTTATAGGCATGCTATATTCTTTATCATGCTTTGTGTTTGTGTGTCTCGAATTGTGAGGAAAGAAAACTAAATAAATTAAATGTATGTTTCGGCCCTTGTCTCCTAGAAACTCAGGCTCGTTCGAGTTATTTTCCCCACAAATCGGGTACAGTGAAGCCTCATTATAACGAGCATGTTGGGTCCATTGATTTTTACCTCGTTATAATCAGATATCTTGTATCCCGGCTTAAAAACAACAAGATACATAGAACCTGGACCTCTGAAATTACCTCCCTTTATCAAGGTCTATATCAGAGGCGAGAGCTCGTTGTAAAG